>SJYC01073423.1:0-19659 GCA_006408675.1 Madoqua kirkii
TAAGAGAATTTTTTTTATTTTTTAGCATATCCTGTTATTCTAGGTAAAATAACTTTTGCATCTTCAGTCTCACATTTTATCAACTTTTCTATCAGTACTTTTCTGGGTACAGATACATGTATTATTTAGTTAGACATCACCTATTTCTCTGAGTTAACTGTCTACTTCAATATTTCTAATGAATGAAGGTTCCAAGTATCTTAACACAATTTTTTTTCTTTTTATATTTCTAGCATTCTCTCAACATTTTAGGTGACACTTGCATTTTATTATGTCAGGAATGTAGTATTTAGGGAACTAAATGACTAGACTAAAGGAGCACCTAGTTTGGTGTCAGATTTAGACTCAAATCTCAACTCTCTAGAGGTATGGCTTGTGCTGTGCTGTGCTTAGTCACCCAATCACGTCCAGCTCTTCATGCTCCCCATGGACTGCAGCCTGACAGGCTCCTCTGTCCATGGGAATTTTCCAGGCAAGAATACTAGAGTGGGTTGCCATGCTCTTCTCCATGGGATCTTCCCAACCCGTGGTCCATGGACTGATCCCAGGTCTTCCGCACTGCAAGTGGATTCCTACTGTCTGAGCCATCAGGGAGGTACTACAGAGTTATGGTTATTTGTGTTATTTGATCTCTTTTAAGTTTATTTAAGGATTAAACCTTTTAAAATGAGAATGATCATACCATTATGGAATGTTTCCAATAATAAAGGTGGGATCAAGTGGCTAGTTACTGACACATTCACTGGCGGCTCAGATGGCAAAGAATCAGCTTGTAATGTGGAGACCCAGGTTTGATTCCTGAGTCAGGAAGATCCCCTGGAGAAAGGATGGCAATCCACTCTGGTATTCTTGAATGGAGAATTCCATAGACAGAGTAGCAAGGTGGGCTCCAGTCCTTGGGGTTCTAAAGAGTTGGACACAGCTGAGAGACTAATACACACACACACACACACAGAAATACACAATCCTGTAAGAAATATATCCTATTTTTAGGTAGGCTCATTTGCTATATTTCCTTCAAACCCCAACAAACATACAAAAAGTGCTCTCAAGTCAACAGCAAACGTGTGCAACTTTCCCGAACAATTTTCATGAGGCAGATACTGCATTTTTCTTGCTCTCAGCCTCTCACAACATGGTACTGTGTTTGAACAAGACAGAAAAACCACTGAAAATCTCAAATGTTTTGGATGCTTACAAAGGCAGACTTTTATAAATCATCATCTTCAAAGAAATTTTCTGCTATCTAACTGTCCTGTATAAAGAAATCTTAACTGGATAAAGGGACAGTTTTTCTTCCCTTAATTGTGATGATCTTTGGGTATCCATTTCAACACCCGAGAAAGAAAAGTGGTGCAAACATCTTAACTCATTAGCCAGTTTGTGTCACTCAGCACACCTAGGTTTAAATACCAATTTAAATCTTTTTGTCTCATCATTTACCAAAACCACTGTGGAATTGTGTAGAGTACCTTTCGTCAGCTGGCTTATGTTATGATCCTATTTATAAGACAAAAAGATTGATATTTGGCAGGAATGGAAAGGAACTGCAGTGTCCTAGAAGACAAAATACATCACATATTCACTTAGGTACAAAGGAATGATTCCTCTCTGAATAGGAATGTCTGGGAAAGCAACCTAGAATGTTTTGCAGTAGCATGTGCTATTTTCTGGGTCAGTTCTCTCTTTAATGTACTTGGATAAAGTTTTCTTTCCAATGATTCTAATACTGAAATGTGGAGTTTCAAAGATTAACCCAAAGGAATCACTATAGCACAGAATTAATCCTGATATTAAGGTCTTCCTGACCTGCATATTAAAGAATGGTTTATTTTTTAACTTGTCATTTTTCTTGGTAAAAAGCAAAGAAAATCAATTCTGCACCTCAGAGATGAAAGAACTCTCTCTTTCCATGCATACACACACATTTATCTGTTATATATGTATATGCACACATAGGTATATAATGTACATATATAATGTTCATTGACATATATATACATATATCTAATGTACAGGTATGAAAGCAGATAAAATATGCCTATATAGATTGATTTAATCAACCATATTCTCAAAATAACTACCTTCCTTTGAAAATGGCAAGACTTTTCTAAAAAGTAAATTTTACTTCAGAATATTTGGCCTAAATTCTGACAAATTTATTTGCTATTTTGTGTGAATAAAATCATGTTCGACCTGGACTGTATCAAGAGTAATGTGTGGAGCTGTGCTCCACAAAATGCTACACTGTGTGGAGAGTAGTATGTAACTTTTATATGGCTTACAGGACTCTCTTTCCCTAAGTTAGGTTAGAAATTCTAGAGAGCCTTATATTAATATTGGAGATTTGCAATTGTAGTAAGCACTAATAAAAGAATACAGAATCTAGAAAAAAAATTATATGAAACTATAATAAAATGCATGTTTCCTTGGTGGCTCAGTTGGTAAAAAATTATGCCTGAAGTGCAGGAGGCCTGGGTTTGATCCCTGGGTCGGGAAGATTCCCTGGAAGAGGACATGGCAACCCACTCCAGTACTCTTGCCTGGGAGATCCCATAGACAGAGGAGCCTGGTGGGTTACAGACCATGGAGTCACAATGAGTTGGTCACAACTCAGCAACTTTCACCTTAATGAAAATGCAAATGCTCATTTACTTTAATTTTACCTAGCTTTAAAGCTACTATGTTTCACAAATACTTATCACAATCACAGCCAAATTTATGTCTCATTATACCTCTTTAAAGGAAGGAGCTACTTCACGTTCAAGGTCAGGAGGGGTGGCAATGAGGAGATACCCCTCGTCTAAGGTAAAGAGCAGTGGCTTCTCTTTGCTGGAGGAGCCGTGAAGAGATACCCCATGTTCAAGGTAAGAGAAACCCAAGTAAGACGGTAGGTGTTGCAAGAGGCATCAGAGTGCAGACACACAAACCATAACCACAGAAAACTAGTCAATCTAATCATCCTAGGACCACAGTCTTGTCTAACTCAATGAAACTAAGCCATGCCATGTGGGGCCACCCAAGAAGGGCAGGTCATGGTGGAGAGGTCTGACAGAATGTGGTTCACTGGACAAAAGAATGGCAAACCACTTCAGTACTCTTGCCTTGAGAATCCCATGAACAGTATGAAAAGGCAAAATGATAGGATACTGAAACAGGAACTCTCCAGGTTGGAAGGTGCCCAATATGCTACTGGAGATAAGTCAAAAAATAACTCCAGAAAGAATGAAGGGATAGAGCCAAAGCAAAAATAAAGAATACACAGTTGTGGATGTGACTGGTTTTAGAAGCAAGATGCAATGCTATAAAGAGCAATATTGCATAGGACCTTGGAATGTCAGGTTTATGAATAAAGACAAATTGGAAGTGGTCAAACAGGAGATGACAAGAGTGAACATAAACATTCTAGGAATCAGTGAACTAAAATGGACTGGAATGGGTGAATTTAACTCAGATGTCCATTATATATACTCCTTTGGGCAAGAATCCCTTAGAAGAAATGGAGTAGCCATCATAGACAACAAAAGAGTCCGAGGGCAGTACTTGGATACAATCTCAAAAATGACAGAATAATCTCTGTTTGTTTCCAAGGCAAATCATTCAATAATCAATAATCTAAATCTATGTCCCAACCAGTAATGCTGAAGAAGCTGAAGCTGAATGGTTCTATGAAGACCTACAAGACCTTGTAGAACTAACACCCCCACAGATGTCTTCATTATAAGAGACTAGAATGCAAAAGTAGAAAGTCAAGAAACACCGGAGTAACATGAAAATATGGCCTTGGAATACAGAATGAAGCAGTGCAAAGGCTAATAAGAGTTTTGCCCAGAAAATGCACCGATCATAGCAAACACCCTCTTCCAACAACACGAGACAAGACTCTACACATGGACATCACCAGATGATCAACACTGAAATCAGATTGATTCTATTCTTTTCAGCCAATGATGGAGAAGCTTGACACAGTCAGCAAAAACAAAACCAGGAGCTGACTGTGGCTCAGATCATGAACTCCTTATTACCAAATTCAGACTTAAATTGGAGGAAGTGGGGAAAACCACTAGACCATTCAGGTATGACCTAAATCAAATCCATTATGATTATACAGTGGAATTGAGATATAGATTTAAGGGCCTAGATCTGATAGATAGAGTGCCTGATGAAATATGGAGTGAGGTTTGTGACATTGTATAGGAGACAGGGATCAAGACCATCCCTATGGAAAAGAAATGCAAAAAGGCAAAATGGCTGTCTAAGAAGGCCTTACAAATAGCTGTGAAAAGAAGTGAAAAACAAAGGAGAAAAGGAAAGATATAAGCATCTGAATTCAGAGTTCCAAAGAATAGCAAGGAGAGATAAGAAAGTCTTCCTCAGTGATCAATGCAAATAAATAGAGGAAAATAGCAGAAGTGGAAAGACTAGAGATCACTTCAAGAAAATTACAGACACCAAGGGAACATTTTATGCCAATATGGGCTCGATAAAGGACAGAAATGGTATGGACCTAACAGAAGCAGAAGATATTAGGAGGTGGCAAGAATACACAGAAGACTGTAACAAAAAAGATTTTCACGACCAAGATATTCACGATTATGTGATCACACACCTAGAGCCAGACATCCTGGAATGTGAAGTCCAGTGGGCCTTAGAAAGCATCACTAGAACAAAGTAGTGGTGGTGATGGAATTCCATCTGAGCTATTTCAAATCCTGAAAGATGATGCTGTGAAAGTGCTACAACTCAACATCCTGGCAAATTTGGAAAATTCAGCAGTGGCCACAGAAATAGAAAGGTCAGTTTGCATTGCAATCCCAAAGAAAGGCAATACCAAAGAATGCTCAAACTATGGCACAATTGCACTCAATTCACATGCTAGTAAAGTAATGCTCAAAATTCTACCAGTCAGCCTTCAGCAGAACATGAACCGTGAACTTCCAGATGTTCAAACTGGATTTAGAAAAGGCAGAGGAACAAGAGATCTAATTGCCAGCATCCGCGGGATCATGGAAAAAGCAAGGGAGTTCCATAGAAACATCTCAGTCAGTTCAGTTCAGTTGCTGAGTCCTGTCTGACTCTTTGCGACCCTATGAATCACAGCACAAGCCTCCCTGTCCATCACCAACTCCCAGAGTTCACTCAGACTCATGTCCATCGAGTCAATGATGCCATCCAGCTATCTCATCCTCTGCCATCCCCTTCTCCTCCTGTCCCCAATCCCTCCCAGCATCAAAGTATTTTCCAATAAGTCAACTCTTCGCATGGTGTGGTTAAAGTACTGGAGTTTCAGCTTTAGCATCATTCCCTCCAAAGAAATCCCAGGGCTGATCTCCTTCAGAAAGGACAGGTTGAATCTCTTTGCAGTCCAAGGGGCTCTCAAGAGCCTTCTCCAACACCACAGTTCAAAAGTATCAATTCTTCACCACTCAGCCTTCTTCACAGTCCAACTCTCACATCCATACAAGACCACTGGAAAAAATCATAGCCATGACTAGATGGAACATTGTTAGAAAAGTAATGTCTCTGCTTTGGAATATGCTATCTAGGTTGGTCATAACTTTCCTTCCAAGGAGTAAGCGTCTTTTAATTTCATGGCTTTAGTCACCATCTGCAGTGATTTTGGAGCCCCCCAAAATAAAGTCTGACACTGTTTCCACTGTTTCCCATCTATTTCCCATGAAGTGATGGGACCGGATGCCATGATCTTCGTTTTCTGAATGTTGAGCTTTAAGCCAACTTTTCACTCTCCTCTTTCACTTTCATCAAGAGGCCCTTTAGCTCCTCTTCACTTTCTGCCATAAGGGTGGTGTCATCTACATATCTGAGGTTACTGATATTTCTCCCGGCAATCTTGATTCCAGCTTGTGTTTCTTCCAGCCCTGTGTTTCTCATGATGTACTCTGCATATAAAGTTAAATAAGCAGGGTGACAAGATACAGCCTCGACATACTCCTTTTCCTATTTGGAACCAGTCTGTTGTGCCATGTCCATTTCTAACTGTTGCTTCCTGACCTGCATATAGATTTCTCAAGAGACAGGTCAAGTGGTCTAGGATTCCCCTCTCTTTCAGAATATTCCAGTTTATTGTGATCCACACAGTCAAAGGTTTTGACATAGTCAATAAAACAGAAAGAGATGTTTTTTCTGGAAGTCTCTTGCTTTTTCCATAATTCCATGTTGGCAATTTGTTCTCTGGTTTCTCTGCCTTTTCTAAAACCAGCTTGAACATCTGGAAGTTCACGGCTCACGTATTACTAAAGCCTGGCTTGGAGAATTTTGAGCATTACTTTACTAACATGTTAGATGAGTGCAATTGTGTGGTAGTTTGAGCATTCTTTGGCATTGCCTTTCTTTGGAATTGGAATGAAAACTGACCTTTTCCAGCCCTGTGGCCACTGCTGAGTTTTCCAAACTTGCTGGCATATTGAGTGCAGCACTTTCACAGCATCATCTTTCAGGATTTGAAAGAGCTCAACTGGAATTCTATCACCTTCACTATCTTTGTTCCTAGTGATGCTTTCTAAGGCCCACTTGACTTCACATTCCAGAATCTTTGGCTCTAGATGAGTGATCACACCATCATGATTTTCTTGGTCGTGAAGATCTTTTCTTAATAGTTCTTCCACGTAATCTCGCCAGCTCTTCTTAATATTCTGCTTTTGTTAGGTCCATACCATTTCTGTCCTTTATCGAGCCCATCTTTGCATGAAAATTTCCCTTGGTGTCTCTAATTTTCTTGAAGAAATCTCTGCTGCTGCTGCTGTTCCATTCTGTTGTTTTCCTCTATTTCCTTTGACACAATAAACTGTGCAAAATTCTAAAAGATATGGGCACACAAGACCACCTGACCTGCCTCTTGAGAAATCTGTATGCAGATCAGAAAGCATCAGTTAGAACTGGACATGGAACAACTGACTGGTTCCAAAGAGGAAAAGGAATACGCCAAGATTGTATATTGTCACCTTGCTTATTTAACTTATATGCACAGTAAAATAAGAAATGTAATGGTTAATTTATATTTAAATTAATAATTCAATAAAGTAAATCCCATTCACAGAGTTAATGTAATTTATCTATGACAGATGATGTTTTTTCACTTACATAACTTTCATAAATTTCTCAGGCATTTAGGACTTCAGATATTTTGTCTTGCCTGCTCAGGAAATAAACTTTAAATAGCTGTTTGTATACATAGAAATTCAACCAACTTATTTTTATGCTTTTTTCTTTTTAATCTATCATATATGTCCTTGAGGCAAACACAAAAATAGTGAAAATTGTGTTGCAACTTGATACACAATTAAGTAAATTATGAGGTTTTCTAAATGGTATTCATAAAGAATTGAACACAACTGAGCATCTGAACAACAACAACAAAATGGTATTACTATAAGCCAATATCCCCAGTGTTGAAAAATTATTAACTAAATAATGTTAATCCTAGTCAACATGTGCTGCATATGTGATTATAGTGAGCCAGGCACTTTTCTAAGATAAAAATAGACATACTAATTTCTGCATTGGTACTATTTCTTTCACCATTTTATAGATGATGAAAATTAAGTTTAGAGGAGTTAAAATACTATCATCTTGCCCAAGGCCTTATATACGCAGAGCAGTGATTTTAACTATAATCTTATACTGCCTGCTATCATGATTCATTGCCCTATTTCTTCATTCCTTAATAAGTCATGACATTCATACATCCCACTGGCTTTAATAACTAATACTTTCTCCCCATCATTCTTTTCTCACAAGCCAAAAATATGGTAGCTATATTGATAAATAACATTTACATGATCCTTCTTTTTTTGTTCAGTCACCAGTTGTGTCTGACTCTGTGACCCCACATACCAAACTGCTGAAAATACTGTTATGGGTGGGTGAGCTAGTACTTACAATTTTTACAGATAAGGAAACTGAGAGAATGACAAAATAAAATTTCCCTTTAATTGCAAACAAGAAAGTGATGAGATCATAATATATGAACTGAGGAAGGCTTGCTTCAAAAAATATGTGCCCTCAATCATTAGTGAGCTTGCTTTCAAAGCAAAGATGTATATGACAGCCCTTGCTCTCAACTAGGTTATTATTACAATGGAGAAGTAACACACTTACAAATGAAAAATAACTAGCATATAAGTTAAACTTGATGCCTCACAAAATAATAGTGCACATGGGAAGTGCTACTATAATTTAGAACTGGAAAATTTATTTCTTTTTTTGCTTCCTCAAATGCTCCATCTCACCTTATACATCTGCATCCAATTCAGCATAAGCTAAAAATACTCAACTTGTACTATATATGAACTAATTGTTTTTGCTGTTGTTGTTCAGTCCCTTAGCCCTACCTGACTCTGCTACACCATAGACTGCAGTATGCCAGGCTTCCTTGTCTTTCATAACCTTCTGGAGTTTGCTCAAACTTATGTCCATTCAGTCAGTGCTCCACCCATCCCTCTTGTCATTTCTCGTCCCCTTCTCCTTCTGCCTTCAATCTTTCCCAGCATCAGGGTCTTTTCTAATCAGTCAGCTCTTCCTATCAGGTGGCCAAAGTATTTGAGCTTCAGGTTTAGCATGAACTATTTGGGTTTCAGCTATTCAATCTGCTCTGTCTAGCAGTAATTTAATCACATGCAAAAACCATAGAGTAAGATTTTATTTTATAGCTTATAAATGCATAACAGAGACATATATGCATGATGGCTTTAAGAAAAATTTACACCTGATAGTAAGTAAACTGTCACAAAGAAAAATGACCAAATATAACATTTTTGCATCAGAAAATGCACTCTAGAAATATTCATGACTTCATGGAAAATGATATTTGTTTTCTTTTTATCATTTTATTATACAATAAGAAAAAATGCAGTTTTAAGTATTGCTTCATTCCTTTCTCATTTTTCTTCATCATATGAAAATAATGCAACTCAACTACTGGCTCAACTACACAGACATAGAACTAAGAGTTACAGAATATCATTGAAACAAAAGAAAAACCATTCTTATTTTTTTAGGCCCTTAGCCTTGGATGTTAATGTCCAAGAGTTCCTTCTTAGTTTTGATGTCTGTACATTTTTAATCTCTGAAGTGTGATGGTACCTTTTCTTTTTTGCTTCATTTCTCTCACCTCTGATTTGTTTGGTATTCAATTTTGATATTTAGATATCCAGTGCTTATCTTACCTCCTCTGCAGGTTTATCCCATTTTCTTCATGTCAGTGCTATATCTTCCACTTGAATTACCTAAGTATAAAATATTGGTACCTCAAAATCAATATGTTAATATAAAACAAATTTTTTTCTCTAAACTAACTTTGATGGGGCCTAAATCATACTTTTATCTTGTAGTGTGTCCCTAACTTGAACTTTCTCTTCATAGATCACTGCCTTATGATGAAGGGGCTTGCATAATTCAATGAAGCTATGAGTTATGCTATGCAGGGCCACCCAAGATGGATGGGTCATAGAAGAGAGTTTTGATAAAACGTGATCCACTGGAGAAGAGAATGGCAAACTACCCCAGTATACTTGCCGTGAGAAACATGAACTACATAAAAGGCCAAAAAGATATGGCACCAAAAGATGAGTCCCCCAGGTCTGAAGGTGTCCAATATGCTACTGGGGAAGAATGGAGAATTACCAATAGCCCCAGAATGAATGAAGTATCTGGGCCAAAGTATATATGATGCTCGGTTGTGGATGTTTCTGGTAATAAAAGTAAAATCTACTGCTGCAAAGAACAGTATTGTATAGGAACCTGGAATATTAGGTCTATGAATCAAGGAAAATTATACATGGTTAAGCAGAGATAGTAAAATAAACATCAACATTGTAGGAATCTGTGAACTAAAATGGACCGAAATGGGCAAATTTAATTCAGATGATCATTATATCTACTGCTTTGGGCAAGAATCCCTTAGATGAAACAGAGTAGCCCTCATAATCAACAAACAATTCTTAAATACAATACTTGGGTGCAAACTCAAAAATGACAGAATGATTTCAGTTCATTTCCAAGGCAAGCCATTCAACATCACAGTAATCCAAGTTTATGCCCCTACCACTGATGCCAAAGAAGCTGAAGTTGATCAGTTATATAAAGACCTATAAGACCTTCTAGCACTAACACCTAAAAAAAAAAAAAAAGTTCCATTCATCATTGTGGATTGGAATGCAAAAGTAGGATGTCAGGATGCATCTGGAATAACAGGGAAGTTTGGCCTTGGAGGAGAACAAAATGAAGTAGGGCAAATGTTAACTGAATTCTGCCATGAGATGCACTAGAAAATACCCCTTGTCAACAACACAAGAGAAAAGTTTACACATGGATATCACCAAATTATCAATACTGAAATCAAATTGATTATATTTTTTTGTAGCCAAAGATGGAGAAGCTGTACACAGTCAGCAGAAACAAGACCTGGATCTGACTGTGGATCAGATTATCAGCTTCTCATAGCAAAATTCAGGCAGAAACTAAAGAAAACTAGGAAAAATAGTAGGCCAGCCAAGTGACTTAAATCAAATACTGTATGAATTTGCAGTAGAGGTAATAAAATAAATTCAGAGGACTAGATCTGGTTAACAGTTTGCCTAAAGAACTATGGACAGAGAACCATAGTATTGTACAGAAGGCAGTGAGCAAAACCATCCTAAAGAAAAAGAAAACCAAGAAGGCAAAGTGGCTAAATCTGAGGAGGCTTTACAAATACTGGAAGAACAAAGAGAAGCAAAAACCAAGGGAGAGAGGGAAAGGTACACCCAATTAAAGAGAGTTCCAAAAAGTAGCTAGAAGGGAAAAGAAGGCCTTTAGCAATGAACAATGCTTCATAATAGAAGAAAGGAACAAAAGGGAAAAGACTAGAGATCCCTTGAGGAAAATTGGCAACATCAAGGGAGAGTTCCGCCCAAAAATGGGCAAAATAAAGGATAAAAATGGTAGAGACCTAGTACATGCTGAAGATATCAAGAAGAGATGGAAAGAATACATGGAAAAACTGTATAAAAAAGATCTTCATGAGCGGGATTACTATGATGATGTGGTTAGTTACCCAGAGCCAGACATTCTGGAGTGTGAAGTCAAGTGGGCCTTAAGAAGGATTGCTGTTAATAAAGCCAGCGGATGCTATGAAATTCCAGCAGAACTATTCAGATCTCTAAAGGAGGATGCCATCAAGGTTTTGCATTCCCTATGTCGGCAAATATGGAAGACCCAACAATGACCACAGGACTGGCAAAAGTCAATCCTCATCCCAATTCCCAAGAAGGGTAGTACTAAAGAATGTGCTAACCATCAGACAGTTGCACACCTAACCCATGCTAGTAAGTTCATACTTAAAATTTTGCATGCTAGGCTTTAGCTTTCTGGGAACCAATAACTTACAGATGTCCAAGCTGTATTTAGAAAAGGAAGAGGAACTAGAGATCAAATTGCCAACATTCACTGGATTAAGAGAAAGCAAGGAAATTTCAGGAAACAACAACAACAACAACATCTATCTCTGTTTCATTGATAACACTAAAGCCTTTGACTGTGTGGATCATATAAACTGTGGAAAGCTCTTAGAGAGGTGGGAATAGCAGACCATCTTTCCTGTCTCCTGAGAATCTGTATTTAGGTCAAGAAGCAACAGTGAGAATCCTGAATAAAACAACTGATTGGTTCAAGATTGAGAAAGGAGTATGACAGGGCTGTTTGATGTCACTCTGTTTGTTTAACCTATATGCTGAGTACATCATGAGAAATGCTGGGCTGAATAAGTTACAAGCTGGAATCAAGATATGTGAAAGAAGTATCAACAACCCCAGATATGATGATGATACCACCCTAAAGACAGAAGGCAAAGAAGAACTAAAGAGCTTCTTGATGAGGGTGAAGGGAGAACAGAAGAACCAGCTTGGGACTAAATATTTAAAAACAATAACAACAACAACAACAGCAACAACAACAACAAAAACAAATTAAAAAAAACAAAAACCTAATACCATGACAAATAAAAGGGAAAAAGGTGGAAGTAGTGATGGATTTCTTCTTCTAGGGATCCAAAATCAATACAGACTGTGAGTTCAACCATGAAATCAGAAGACAGTTGCTTCTTGGCAGGAAAGCAGTGACAAACCTAGACAGTGTGTTGAAAAGCAAAGACATTACTCTGCTGACAAAGGTCTATATAGTCAAGGCTTTGGTCTTCTCAATAGTCATGTATGGTTGTGAGAACTGGGCCATAAAGAAGGCAGAAGACCAAAGAATTGATGTCTTTCAAAGCTGTAGTACTGGAGAAGACTTCTGAAAGTCCTTTGGACAGCAAGGAGATGAAATCAATCTTAAGGGAGATCAACTTTGAATTTTCACTGGAAGGACTGATGCTGAAGCTCCAGTGTTTTGGTCATCTAATGCACAAAGTTGATTCATTGGAAAAGTTCTTGATGCTGGGACAGATTGAGTGCAGAAGGAAAAGAGGGTGTCAGAGGATGACATGGCTGGATGTCATTACTGATGCAATGAGCATGAACTTGAGCAAACTTCAGGAGATGGTGAGGGACAGGGAGGCCTGGCATGCTGCAGTCATGGGGTCTCAAAGAGTTGGACATGCTAGGCGACTGAACAATAACAACAACAACCTGAACTTACCCAATTATCTTGTTTCAATAGTGAGTCTTATTTTCTCTTTCAGAGTACCTTTCAGACTATTTCTTTCTTCTTTGTATTTAATGACTTCAAGTAAGTTCATAGCCTCACGAATTCTCTCCATTACAACAGGCTATAACCATAGGTTCAACTTGTAACAATCATAATGACACAAAGGCAGCTGTATATTCAATTTCTAAGTATTAAGTTCATGGAAAAATGCAATTAAATTATATACTGTTAAAAATACCAAAGTAAAAGTATAACATTAAAGAAAATCTTTAATTATATGAGAATTGCACTATAAAGAAGGCTGAGTGCCAAAGAACTGATGCTTTTGAATTGTGGTGCTGGAGAAAACTCTAGAGTCCCTTGGACAGCAAGAACAAACCAGTCAATCTTAAAGGAAATTAATGTTGAATATTCATTGGCAGGACTGATGCTGAAGCACTAATACTTGGCCACCTGAAGTGAAGAGCTGACTCACTGGAGAGGACCCTGATGCTGGGAAAGATTGAGGGCAAGAAGAGAAAGGGGTAACAGAAGATGAGATAGTTGGATGGCATCACTGACTCAATGGATGTGAGTTTAAGTAAGCTCTGGGGAATAGTGAAGGACAGGGAAGCCTGGTGTCCTGCAGTTTATGGGGTTATAAAGAGTTGGACATGACTTAGTGATTGAACATCAGCAACAATCTTTTAGTACTCCCATAAGCCATATAAATTTATGATCTGAGAAAAGTAGTTTTGGTATATCTTTAAAAAAGCCTTTGATTTTAATAGTGAGCTCCTACCAAATTATACCTTTATCAGTTATATTGATTATGGATATATTAAATAATGAGGATGTTTTTGTAGAGAAAACTATGACAGATGGACAGACATAGCTTCCTTGAATTTCAAAAAAATATTAATAAGACCACTATGTCATAGTGATCTTTGAGAAAGAAATAAGAAAATTATTATTCCTACTCAAGTAATTCTATAGCTTTGTCTATATTTTTTTATTTGTAATTGTGATTTGTTTCCCATCAAAGAATGTTTAAGTAGTCACTCTGAAATTTCTATCTCTTCTTTTACTACATAAGCCACTTACCTAAGCAAAAAGAATAACTATTTCTCACAGACCAGGTTAAAGCAAAGTAATTCAGCTTAAATTCTTTCCTGCTACCTATCTTCCTCCCTTTAAAACTTAAAGAAAAAAAAAAATGAAGATATCAGCAGTATCAATCTCTACCATTTTCTGATCAGGTAAGATAAGAACTTTTTTCTTAAAAATTAAGAGAAGATATTTAAACTGCAAACCAACTTTTAATAATTATGAAATTTTGTTTCTTCTTACTCTTTAAATAGCATCCTTTTCTCTAATTCACACTATTCACAACTTACAGAAGGAAGAGAGAAAGGCCAGGAAGACTAAGTTAACTTTGCTACTAATTGCTATGCAATTCTCTAAGAATCATGGCTCTTCAATAATTACACTGTAAGTTACAGATAAAGTTGAGCTTTTATAGATGGACTATTGTTTACAAAGTATCTTTTCTTCTAAATTAAAAGTTCTATATTGAGATAACTTATATTCACAGGTTATTGGAAATGATATAGAGATCCAGTGCACCCTTTATAGTTTCCCCAATAGTGATATCTTATAAATCTATAGTGTAATATCACAGTCTCATATTTGACCTTGTCAAGGCAAAGAACATGTCTTTTGAATTTTTAAAATGTCATGATGTTAATACACTGAGTTTTGATTCTAGGTTCTCAGACAAAATTATCATTAAAAGCCTTTATCCATTGCTGTTGCTGTTGTTTAGTTGCAAAGTTGTGTCTGACTCTACATACCCATGGACTGCAGCTTGCCAGGCTCCACTGTCTTCTATGGGATTTTCCAGGCAAGATTAGGGGCTGCAGAGTAGATGATGTAGAAAGGGCAAATATCTTCCCCCATCTACTTCTACAAACTGAAGAGCCTAATTAGCTACTGTTTATTCCTAGAAATTACATTATCTTCTTGAAATAGTATCTTCTTTATAATTGGCACTTCAGTGTGGTATAATTATCAGGTACCTTTCTTAAGCATTTAACATTTGAATATGCCTGTTGACTTTATGTCATATCAACCATATGTCAAATGTTTCATAATTTTCTAAAATTGATGACTATTATATGGAAATTATGACAAATTTTAGAGGATAACAAATTCACTTTAGTGCACTTCTTTCTTTCTTTTAAGGCTGAATATAACAGATTGCAGCATATTGCTTACAGCATAAAAGCATATTGCTTACAGCATAAAATTGCTTAGAAGATATCTTATTTCGAAATAATGTCTTATTTATCTATTAGTTGCCACAGTGGAGATATAAGGACCATGTTTCATACATCATTTGGGATTGTTTTTAAGAACAAAGCCTCTCAGTGTAACTTAATAGGTCATACCTTCTGAAATTATTACAAATCTCATATATTTAAAATACTTTGGACAAGTGAGAAATGGAATATTTTTTATTGGCTAAAGAACTATCATCTCTGTAGTATACTGAATATGTGATTTTTTTTTTAGTTTTTTTATTTTGATAAAATATAAAATTTACCATTTTAGCCACTTTTGTATGTATGGTTTAGCGCTATTGACTCTGCACACACTGTCTTGCAAACTTCACCATCGGTCTTTAGAATTTTTGTATCTTCCTGAACTGAAACTCCATATTCATTAAACAGAAAATTCCCCCTCCCCCCTTCCATGGACTTCGTCAAATACTATTCTATTAAATACTCTCTATCTCTAGGAATTTGACTATTGTTAAGTGTAGTACCTCATGTAAGCAGATCATACAGTATTTATCTTTCTGTGACTGGCATAGGAACTTGTAGAGGTAAGAGACATGTCTATTACCTTGGTTGTGGTAATAAATTCATGGATGCAAATATAGCTCCCAAATCATTAAATTGTATACATTAAAGCTTTTCAGTTTTGCATATCAATTATACCTCAATAAATAAAGTTGCTTTAAAAACTAAAATATCATTCAGCCTAAATGATTCTGACACGTAACATGGGTGAAACTTGATGACAGTATACTAAATATGTAATTTTGCAGAAAAATAAAGAATATTTATTCTGACATGGATATTTCTCAGTGCTCCTCCACACACAACTGGTGCTCATTGATGAAATTCCATAGATAGGTGGAAGTGTGAGGAAAATCAAGATCAGCAACTGAGTTACTCACAAAGTGAAATATATTAACTGAAAGACCTCTCCTTCCTTTTTAAATTATGATTTCAAATTTTTTGGTGGAAAATGCATTTTTGTTTTATATGCAATGAGAATTTACTAGATCAGTTTGCTTGTGTGCTTTTCAGTGTCCTTATTTGGCATGATGAAAGTTTAGCTCTCCTGTGCTACTCCTTCAATGTATTATTTGTCACCCCACCAGACATAGAATTCTCACACCAATGGCTTTCAGAATTTTGTTGAAATATCTCATAGCATCAAATGTATCACTAGAAATTTCAACTAATTATATAAAGTGTGTTCCTTCCTGCAGATAATACTTAGTCTATAGCTGAGCTATTTGCTAAGCTGGGGATAGAGAATTTTTGAAGAGATGAAAACTACCAATTGATGCAGTTTCTAGAAGCCATCATTGCCAAGGGGTACTGGCACTTTTGAAGTAGATACTGGAAACTAATTACATTTGAAGTTATCCCAAGTCATCATTAACTATCTCCTGAATGGGGTGAATGAAAAAAGCAGCCTCAGGGATGAACTTTCACCAGGATTTGCTGCTGGGGTAGGGACAGCAAATAAAAAGTAGGGTGCTTCTCACCCTTCCATCACCCATGGCAGATATTGCTAAATTTAAAACACTTCTTTCTGCTAAGTACAAATAAGACTTCAGACTTTTTTTTTAATGAGAGTCACTAAAAATCAATTGGGAATAACAGCAAAGTTGAGTACTATTTTTCTATTACAGACCCAGGACTCTGCCAATAACTAATCTATTGCCATCTTACTTCACACTCTTTATACTTTTTTTTTCTTCATGATACTGGCTCTGGAACTCCATAAACCACATTTTTGCTCACTTATTGACTTCATTTCTTGAACAGGGAGGAAAAAGAGAGAAGACAAGGCTGAAAGAGACAAAAGGGCACTCTCCTTGTTTGTTTTCTGTTCCTACCCATGTCCCTATACCTAACAATGCTACCAATAGCTCCCAGTCCCTTCTAATAGCACCCATTTAATCTTATCAACATTTTTTCCCCAACACTCACAAAACCAGTCTTATAACACATTTGTAAAACACTGACACCAGCACTCCCTGGGCATCCTCTCCAAAGAACAGTCTAGGTTCTAGTCCTTCAGGGCTCCTTCTAGAATCTAAAACACATCAAGCTGCTTCCCCTCTCAAAGTAATGAGTGTCAGTTCTTCAGACTTTGTCTTCTAAATTTCAAAAGTCGATAATTCCTTCCACTTTAATTTGTGCCCTCAGCCTTAGGGTGATAGCTGATTCTTGGATTACTTATTCTTCTTATAATTATAGTGATACTATTATTAATTGAGGTATTTTAACATGTCAGTTGCTGTTACTCATTTGCTAAGTCATAGCCAACTCTTTGAAACCCCAGGGACACCAGAAAACCAGGTTCCTCTGTACTTCACCATCTCCTAGAGCTTGCTCAAGTTCGTGTTCAGTGTGTTGGTGACGCCATCTATCTTATCCTCTGTAACCTCCTTCTCCTTTTCCCTTGAATCTCTCCTAGTATCAGGTCTTTTCCAGTGATCTACATCTTCACATCAAGTTGCCAACGTACTGGAGTTTCAGCTTCAGCAACAGTTCTTCCATTGAGTATTTAGGATTGACTGGTTGGATCCCCTTGCAATCCAAGGGACTCTCTAGAATCTTCCCCAGCACCATAATTCAAAAGCATCAATTCTTCAGTGCTCAGCCTTCTTTATGTTCCAACTCTCACAACCACATATGACTACTGGAAACAAAACAAAACAAAAACAAAAACATAGCTTTAACTATACAGAACTTTTTTAGCAAACTGATGTCTCTGCTCTTTAATATGTGTCTAGGTTCATCATAAGTTTTCTTCCAAGGAGTAAGTGCCGTTGAATTTCATGGCTGCAGTTAATGTCTGCAGTGATTTTGGAGCCCAAGAAAATAAAGTATGTCACTGCTTCTACTTCTTCCCCTTCTATTTGCCCATTAAGTGATGAGACCAGATGTCATAATTTTGATTATTTGAACGTTGAGTTTAAAGCCAGCTTTTCCACTCTCTTTCACCATCATCAAGAGACTCCTTAGTTCCTCTTCACTTTCTGCCAGTAGAATAGTGTCATCTGCATATCTGAGGCTGTTGATAGTTCTCCCAGCAATCTTGATTTCTGCTTGTGAGTCATCTTAAATACAGTAAATTTGTACAATCACAAAAACAACAGAATGGTCTTGGTTTATTTTCAAGGCAAACCACTCAACATCACAGTAATCCAAGTCTGTGCCCCATAACTAATGCTGAAGAAGCTGAACTGAATTAGTTCTGTGAAGAACACCTGCAATACCTTCTAGAACTAACAGCAATAACAGCAAAAAAAAAAAAAAAGTATCTTTTTCCACACAGGGGATTGGAATGTAAAAGTAGGAAGTAAAGAGATACCCAGAATAACAGTCAAGTTTGGCCTTGGAGTACAAAATGAGGTAGGGCAAAGATTAACAGGGTTTTGTAAAGAGAAAATATTGGTCATAGCACATACTTTTCCAACAACATAGGAGACGGTTCTACACATGGACCTCCGCAAATGGTCAATACCAAAATCAGATTAATTATATTATTTGCAGCTGAAGATGAAGAAGATCTTTACAGTCAGCAAAAACAAGACCAGGTGCTGACTGTGTCTCAGTTCATCAACTCCTTGTTGCAAACCAGGCTTGAACTGAAAAGTAGGGAAAATCACTAGGCCATTCAAGTATGATCTAAATGAATCTCTTATGACTATATAGTGAAAGTGACACATAGATTGAAGGGATTAGATACGATAGACAGAGTGCCTATAGAACTATGCACAGAGGTTTGTAACACTGTACAGGAGGCAGTGACCAAAACCATTCCAAAGATGTGAAAACTAGTATATAAATCTCGTATTTACATTTATACACATATATACACACACTTAGTCCTTAAAACAATGCTAAGTCCTTACCATTTTGGAAAGAAATCTAATGTCCTAAGTGATAAGTCCTATTATTATTTAAAATTTAAAAAAAAAAAAAAAGGAACAAGAAGATACTTGACTTGCCAGTGGTGGACTGTAAGTCACAGAGAATCAACGTTAGGAATAGCAGTAGGAAATGCCAAAAAGCAAAAGCTTCTCTGCTCAGATATTTGTAGACTTTTCTCTATCCCAGTATCACTCTCTGGCCAAAACAACTGTTGGGAGAGATAGGAGCCATGATCTTTTCAATATCTTTCTCATTGAATAGATAGAGATACATACATCTTCAAAAATACTAAATAGATTGGACTTTTAGTACCTTTGAAAGAAACATAATGTTCACTGAAGAGAATAACTGAACTTAAAAATGAAACCTACATCTAATATACAAAAAAACATAAGGGTTTTCCTCAAGTGCAACCAACTGAGTTCTTAACTAAGAAGTTCCCAAAACTGCTCATTTAAAAAAAAAAATCTGTTATTTGGTATGGCTCTAAAAATGAATTTGCTGATAAAATGAAATATATTTAAGAATAAAAAAAGTATTTTTTTTTTTAATTTCCAAGGCAGTCTAGTGGTTAAGAGTCTGTGCTTCCACTACAGGGATTCAGTCCCTGGTTGGGGCACCAAAATCCTGCATGCCATGTAGCATGGATAAAAAAAGAAATAAGAGATCCAGTTCAAAAATAAATTTAAAAATAAAACTATTCATTGTATCTCAAAAATTAAAATGGTACTTTGAAAATCCTTTATTTTTGATCCTTTTATACTTATGAATGCATTTATTCAATTAGTAATTA
>SJYC01073430.1:0-12441 GCA_006408675.1 Madoqua kirkii
ATGTTAGCATCCACTAAGTTATAAGAATCTTAATAATAACTAAAAAAATCAGAATAAAGCTTTTAAAAGACTGCTGTAAACTGTAAAATTCTACTCCAAACCCCATTCCTACTACACATTTTTAAAAATAGACTATTGGCAATACCTAGAATATGGCACCCCACTCCAGTACCCTTGCCTGGAAACCCCTTGCCTGGAGGAGCCTGGTGGGCTGCAGTCCACGGGGTCGCTAAGAGTCAGACACAACTGAGCAACTTCACTGTCACTTTTCACTTTCATGCATTGGAGAAGGAAATGGCAACCCACTCCAGTGTTCTTGCTTGGAGAATCCCAGGGATCGGGGAACCTGGTGGGCTGCCATCTATGGGGTTGCACAGAGTTGGACACGACTGAAGCGACTTAGCAGCAGCAGCACCTGTCATATGGACTTTCATACATAAAATTTCAATTTTAAGAACACCAAACATTTCAAAGTTGCCTTGAATTCCAAGACACCGCAGTTGCTAGAAAAAGGGTTCTAGTTACAACATAAACATCACCATTTTCTAGTTGTAATAACTCTGGCCCTGGAACAAATATTTAATATACATAACTTGAAATAGGCCCAGGCCATATGTGACAAATGGCTCTCAGTTTTGAATATATTCAAAGCAGTTATATCTATAGATGTCTAAGAGAGTAAAATGTATACTCCTAATTCTTAGGTGTTGAGGCAAATGGTTTACATCTAATATTCTTGATTAGAAACCTAGAAGCAAATTCCCTTATAAGTTTGTTTTCAGTAAATACTCCTCACAGCCTGAAATACATGGTCATTTTTTTTCTTATAGTTTCAATGTACTTAATTCAAATCTCAGTGGGAGAAACCACAAAAGAGAAAATAGTTAAAAATGAATATGTAGGTCAGTTATTCTATTTTAATTTCCACTTAAATGATCTCTGAATAAACAAAAAATATGACTCTGAAAGAACATGATTAGAAACCTAGAAGCAAATTCCCTTATAAGTTTGTTTTCAGTAAATACTCCTCACAGCCTGAAATACATGGTCATTTTTTTTCTTATAGTTTCAATGTACTTAATTCAAATCTCAGTGGGAGAAACCACAAAAGAGAAAATAGTTAAAAATGAATATGTAGGTCAGTTATTCTATTTTAATTTCCACTTAAATGATCTCTGAATAAACAAAAAATATGACTCTGAAAGAACAAATCTACAACTAATTTAGCAGACTGAAAGATTGACTTACAGGTCCTTTACTTGCGAGCTCAGTCATGTCAGACTCTTAACAACCCCATGGACTGTAGCCTGCAAGCCTCTTCTGTCTGTGGAGTTTTCCAGGCAAGACTACTGGAGCAATTTGCCATTTCCTACTAAAGTGAAATCTTCCTGACCCAGGGATTGAAACTGTCCCCAGCAGGTGGATTTTTTTTTAACTACGGAGCCACTTGGGAAACCCAACTTGGGCTTAAAAGATTTCAAAAAATCGCCTTTTCTGCATCTTTATGAATTGAGGGTATTCAAATTTAAAATGTATTAAATACCTAAATATAAAACTGAAAGTCATATCCTAGAGGATGACAAAGGCAGGACACTCTTAGATATAGATCCTAGCAGGGTTTTTTTTTTTTTTCCCCCTTTGTCTCCTAAAGCAAAGGATCACTTCCAATTTACATTGATTTATGGACCTAACATTCAAGGCTCCTCGGCAATACTGTCTTTTTTTTTTTCTTAAGGGGTTCAGACTTTATTTGGCAATAAAATTTTTTAGCCCAAACACGGCAGGAATGTCTTTGCACTTTTGTTTTGTTTTGTTTTTTAATTTTTACTTATTTATTTAATACTTTATTCTATTTTACAGTACTGTATTGGTTTTGCCATACATTGACATGAATCAGCCACAGGTGTATATGATCTCCCAATGCCGAAGAAATGAAGTGCCAGTCTATGTTCAATACAGGATACAGGATACTTGGGGCTGGTGTACGGGATGATCTGAGGAGATGGTGTGGGGTGGGAGGTGGGAGGGGGCTTTGGCATTGGGAGATCATGTACACCTGTGGCTGATTCATGTCAATATTGTTCTTTACAGCATTGGACTTTCCTTCCATTGCCAGTCTCATCCACAGTTCAACTAGGCATTGTTTGTGCTTTGGCTCAGCCTCTTCATTCTTCCTGGAGCTATTTCTCCTCTCTTCTCCAGTAGTATATTGGGCACCTAGCCAACCTGGGGAGTTTATCTTTCAGTGTCATATCTTTTTTGCCTTTTCATACTGTTTGTGGGGTAGTAAAGGCAAGAATACTGAAGTGGTTTGGCATTCCCTTTTCCAGTTGACCAGATTTTGTCAGAGCCCTCCTCCATGACCTTGCACACTGGGTTGCCCTACATGGCATGGCTCATAGTTTCACTGAGTTAGACTGTGAGACTGAGAATGAAAAAGCTAGTTTATAACTCAGCACTCAAAAACCAAAGATCATGGCATCCAGTCCCATCACTTCATGGCAAATACATGGGGATATAAGGGAAATAGGGATGACAGATTTTATTTTCTTGTGATCCAAAATTGCTGCAGATGATGACTGAAGCCATGAAATTGGAAGATGCTTGCTCTTTGGAAGACAAGCAATTACAAATCTAGACAGAGTATTAAAAACCAGAGACATTACTTTGCTGACAAAGGTCCATCTAGTCAAAGCTATGTTTTTTTTTTTTTTTTCCCCTTGTAGTCACATATGGATATAAGAGTTGGACCATAAAGAAAGCTGAGTGCTAAGTAATTGATGCTTTTGAACTGTGGTATTAGAGAAGTACTCTTGAGTGTCCCTTGGACTGCAAAGAGATCAAGCCAGTCAACTCTAAACGAAATCAATCCTGAATATTCATTGGAAGGACTGATGCTAAAGCTGAAGCTCAATATTTTGGCTATCTGATGCAAATAACTGACTCATTAGAAAAGACCCTGATGCTAGGACATTTGAAAGTGGGAGGAGAAGGGAATGGCAGAGAATGAGGTGGTTGGATGGCATCACATACTCAATGGACATGAGTTTGAGCAAATTCCTGGGGTTGGTGATGTACAGGGAAGCCTGGAGTGCTGCACTCCATGGTGTCACAGAGTCAGACATGACTGAGAGACTGAACTGAACTGAAAGCAAAGGACAAAATAGCAAAAATAAACAAATGAAGGCTAATTAAATTTTAAGCTTCATGGAAAAGGAAAACAATGACTAAAACAAAAAGACAACCTACTGAGTAGGATAAAACATTTGCAAATTATATGACTGATAAGAAGTTAATATCCAATATACATAAATAGCTCATACAATTCACATCAAAAACAAAAGCAATCTGAGTAAAAAGTGGGCAGAGGACCTAAATAGAATTTTTATTTATTTATTTATTTATTTATTTTCTGAAGAGGAAATGTGGATAGCCAACAGCAGGTGGAAAGATGCTCAGAATTGCTAATCATCAGGGAAATGCAAATTAAAACCACAATGAGGTATCATCTCATACTTGTCAGGATGGCTATCATCAAAAAGAACACAAATAACAAATATTGGCCAGGATTTGCAGAAAAGGGAACACTTGTACACTGCTTGTGGGTATAAATTGGTGCAGCCATAGAGGAAAACAGTATGGAGGTTTCTGAAAAAAACTACAAATATGATCCAGCAATTCCACTTTTGGGTATACATCCAAAGAAAGCAAAACACTAATTCAAAACATACGTCTTCCGCATTGTTCATAACATATTATTTACAATTGCCAAAATATGGAAACAACCTAAGTTTCCATCAACAGATGAATAAAGAAGTGCATATATACATATGCATACACACATATACATATATGCACACATTCATACCCAATAGAATACTACTCAGCCATAAATAATGAAATTTTTCCACATGTCACAACATGTTATGTAGGTGAAATGAGTCAGAGAAAGTAAATACTGTATGATATCACTTAGATGTGGAATCTAGAAAACACACAACAAACTACTGAATATAACAAAAACATGTAAACTCACAGCTATACAGAACAAACAAGTGGTTACAAGTGAGGAGAGGGAAGGAAGGAGGGGAGACACAGGAGTAAAGAATAAGAGGTACAAAGAATTAGGCATAAAATAAGCTACAAGGATATGTGTACACCAGAGGGAATAAAGCCAATATTGTATCATAATTATAAATGGAGTACATAACCTTTAAAAATGTTCAAATCACCATAATGTACACGTGTAACATATACTATTGTGTAATAACTATATTTCAATTAAAAACTATCCATTTGAATTAAGACAGAGTTCACTTGCTCCTTGGAAGAAAAGCAATGGCAAGCCAAAAAGCAGAGACATTACTTTGTCGACAAAAGTCTATGTCAAAGCAATGTTTTTTTCCAGTAGTCAGGTATGGATCTTGCTTAGTCGCCGAGTTTTGTCCAACAATTTGCAATCCCATGATCTACAGCACACCAGGCTTTCCTGTCCTTCACCATTTCCTGAACCTTGCAAAAACTCAACATTCATTGAGTTGGTGATGCCATCCAACTATCTCATCTGTTCCCCTTCTCCTGCCTTCAATATTCCTGAGTATCAGGGTCTTTCGTAATGGCTCTTTGCATAGGTGGCCAAAGTGTTGGAGCTTCAGCTTCAGCATCTGTCCCTCCAATGAATATTCAGAGTTGATTTCCTTTAGGATTGACTGGTGTGATCTCCTTGCAGTCCAAGGTACTCTCAAGAGTCTTCTACAACACCACAGTTCAAAAGCATCAATCTCTCAGCGTTCAGGCTCTTTATGGTCCAAACAGCTACTATTAGGATGAGCAAAGGCATTGTTCCTTTTTCTTAGGAAGGTGGATTTCCTTAGTTATAGGATGAGAGAAGTTAGTTCCTCCAATGCCATCTGTTAGCTGTGTGAGTTTTCAGAATTTATTGAGACAACTAATATATAGGATTGTGCAAGGCACTGTGCTATGTATTCTTTGTAATATTGAATTCTATTCTATTAGATATGCACAATTATTTTGCAAGCAGTTATGTATATACACACATGTATATTATATATATATATATATATATATGATTTTCTTATATTTTAATTTAACTGAGGCTGAGAGTAGTAGTTTTGCCCAGGTCACAGATTAAGAGGCAGGACTCTTACTTCTAGATCCATTGCTTGAACAATTAGTAGGACTGTCTCTCATATGGACTTTGACATCTTAGATTTTGCTTTTCTAATTGAAAAGTTAGAGGACGAGTTTTAACATGAATAAATATTTGGTGGTGGAGAATTAAAGAAGAAATTTTTTGGAGAGTGGTAGAGTCTAGAATTATATACAATAACTGAAGACATTGAAAAGATTTTTTCAAAAAGAAAAAAAATAGGCAAAGGTCTTATTTAATCTTTTATAAAGGAATAAGATTAAAATCACTATTATGCATAAAGTAGGAAAATATCCATATTCAGAGTATCTTAGGTCTGGTAGAATGTCATCAAGGAGATAAAATTATACATAGTGAGTATGAGTTAATAGTGAATTTACAATTTATGATAGGTTGTAGGATTTAAGAACTAATAATTAGAGGTCAGAAGAAAACAGAAGCAGAAGATATTAAGAAGAGGTGACAAGAATACATGGAAGAACTGTACAAAAAAGATCTTCACGACCCAGAAAATCATGATGATGTGATCACTAATCTATAGCCAGACATCTTGGAATGTAAAGTCAAGTGTACTTTAGAAAGCATCTCTACGAACAAAGGTAGTGGAGGTGATGGAATTCCAGTTGAGCTGTTTCAAATCGTTAAAGATGATGCTGTGAAAGTGCTGCACTCAATATGTCAGCAAATTTGGAAAACTCAGCATGGACTGGAAAAGGTCCATTTTCATTCCAGCTGCAAAGAAAGGCAATGACAAAGAATGCTCAAACTACCGCACAATTGCACTCATCTCACATGCTAGTGAAGTAATGCTCAAAATTCTCCCAGCCAGGCTTCAGCAATATGTGAACCATGAACTCCCTGATGTTCAAGATGGTTTTAGAAAAGGCAGAGGAACCAGAGATCAAATTGCCAACATCTGCTGGATCATGGAAATAGCAAGAGAGTTACAGAAAAACATCTATTTCTGCTTTATTGACTATGCCAAAGCCTTTGACAGTGTGGATCACAATAAACTGTGGAAAATTCTGAAAGAGATGGGAATATCAGACCACTTGACCTGCCTCTTGAGAAATTTGTATGCAGGTCAGGAAACAACAGTTAGAACTGGACATGGAACAACAGACTGGTTTCAAATAGGAAAAGGAGTACATCAAGGCTTTATATTGTCACCCTGCTTATACATCATGAGAAATGCTGGATTGGAAAAAACACAAGCTGGAATCAAGATTGCTGGGAGAAATATCAATCACCTCAGATATGCAGATGATACCACCCTTATGGCAGAAAGTGAAGAGGAGCTAAAAAGCCTCTTGATGAAAGTGAAAGAGGAGAGTGAAAAATTTGGCTTAAAACTCAGCATCAGAAAATAAAGATCATGGCATCTGATCCCATCACTTCATGGGAAATAGATGGGGAAACAGTGGAAACAGTGTCAGACTTCATTTTTAGGGGGCTCCAAAATCACTGCAGATGATGATTGCAGCCATGAAATTAGAAGACGCTTACTCCTTGGAAGAAAATTTCTGACCAACCTAGATAGTATATTCAAAAGCAGAGACATTACTTTGCTGACTAAGGTCTGTCTAGTCAAGGCTATGGTTTTTCCAGTGGTCATGTATGGATGTGAGAGTTGGACTGTGAAGAAGGCTGAGTGCCAAAGAATTGATGCTTTTGAACTGTGGTTTTGGAGAAGACTCTTGAGAGTCCCTTGGACTGCATGGAAATCCAACCAGTCCATTCTGAAGGAAATCAACCCTGGGATTTCTTTGGAAGGAATGATGCTAAAGCTGAAACTCCAGTACTTTGGCCACCTCATGCGAAGAGTTGACTCACTGGAAAAAACTGTGATGCCGGGAAGGATTGGGGGCAGGAGAAGAAGGGGATGACTGAGATGAGACGGCTGGATAGTATCACTGACTTGATGGACATGAGTCTGGGTGAACTCCGAGAGATGGTGATGAACAGGGAGACCTGGTGTGCTGCGATTCATGGGGTTGCAAAGAGTTGGACACGACTGAGTGACTTAACTGAACTGAATCAGAGGTCAGGAAAATAATCTTTTTAAGTATAGGAATGTATGAACAATTTTAAAATTTTTCTGAGGATATGGAATGAGAAGCTTACAAAACAGTTTGCTTAAATAAGATCTTTTTAAAAGCAACTTACATGAATGGTAGAAAATAAAACAACTGAGTTGATGAAAGAAAATAGGAAACATTGCATTTCCCTATAAAGGAAGGTTATTTCCCAGGATAGTCTATCAGTTAGCAGCTATGTTCATAATGAGTACAATATAGTGTATTTTCATATTCTATTGAACTCTGCACAGCTTCCCCCGAACGCAAAACAAATGAACAAGTGCAGAATTCTAGGATTTTACTTATTTCAGTACTGCATAAATATTAAATGCAGGCAGGGAATTGTAAATGGCAAAAGGAGACTCTGCTGAATCTAAATTGTGATGAAAATACCATGGGGAAATTGTGGTCCCAGTTTGCTACTTAGGAAAAAATATTATGTGAATAACAATCCCAAGCACCTTGAAAAACCTCCACACCATATTACGTTGTTAGGGAGGTTTTGTTTGCACTCTTTTAGTTTTTGTAAGACGAGTCTCGTAGATGTAGCTCCTGACATAAGCCTTATTCTATCCCCCCCCACCCCACAAATGATACATTCACTCAGTAGACTGGTGTTTTTAAGGCCATATTCTTTTCTGTGACTAGCACAATGCCAGGACTCAATAAACATTAAAATAGATAATTAACAGACAATAATAATCAACATTCTGGTTTTAAGAGGCTCCCTCAAACACAGGTTCTGTCTAAAGTGAGTTCTGAGTATGTCATTATTTCCAGATTCAAAACAGGTTTTACACAAATCACTGAGCATTGGGTTTGAAGTACCCTCTCAAATTGATTCCTTTGTTCAAAAGAAATCATCCATACCTCACTGTCTCTCTAATTGTTAAATGATAATATTCCATCTCACTCAGCCTCCTATTTTACTCTATAAAATAATTTAAATTCAGATTAAAAGTGTTGCTTTAAAACCCATCTAATCTTTGATATATGTGTGAACCTTAAAATATAGCATTATATTTATTTGTAAAAGATCATTAACAATTAAATGTGTACAAAATGAGAATATTCTGATCACTTGTCTTCAGTTCTTTTTAGAGACTTGTGAGCCACAAAATATAATGTGTCCAAAATATCACAGAGACAGTCCAACATGAAGTAGAATGTTACCTTCCATTCCCTGGTCAAAGTGCTTTTAGTATCTCCCATTATAAAGGCTGCAAATTTCTCTTTCTTACTTCCCATGATCCCCTTTTCTCTTAAGCTCGTTACTTGATAGATTGTTTAGATATTTTGGCAGAATGAATGACATGCCACTCCTCAGCATTAGGAAAATTAAGCTTATATATTAACATGCTACTTCTGCTGCTGCTGCTAAGTCGCTTCAGTCTTGTCGGACTCTGTGTAACCCCAGAGACGGAAGCCCATCAGACTCCCTGGTCCCTGGGTTTCTCCAGGCAAGAGCATTGAAGTGGGTTGCCATTTCCTTCTCCAATGCATGAAAGTGGAAAGTGAAAGTGAAGTCGCTCAGTCGTGTCCGACTTTTCGCAACTCCATGAACTGCAGCCTACCAGACTCTTCTGTCCATGAGATTTTCCAGGCAAGAGTACTGGAGTGGGGTGTCATTGCTTTCTCCGATATATTAATAAGAAAGGACCTCTAATATTGTAGACAGAAGTAAACAATTACCGTTTCACAAGAGTTCAAAGTTATCAGTATGTGTTCTACACATTATTGAGAAACTGGTTAAACACAGAATCTGCATCTCTGGGAAAGGAACAAGAAAATATACCATTTTCCAAGTTTTCTGTGTTATTCTTTCTGCAACAATTGAAAGAAAACCAAAAAATTTTACCACCTGTGGTATGGTAAAATTTATCATAAATACTTAGAAACAACTAAAATATATTTGTTAAAATCTAATCATGATCTTCCAGTGGAATTCACTGCCCTAATGAATATTATTGTCAGAATGAGTGAACCTATTAATTTCCAATGGGAAAATTATTTTTCAGGATGCATAGAAATGTGATTGTATAAGTCAGGTAGCCATTTCAATGAAAAGCTCTAAAAGAAATATCATCACTTTAGATGGCATGGCAAATCGAATTTCTGCCCTAGGCAAAATATCTTTCTTATTGTCACCTTATTTTTGCCCCATTACTGTTTTCTCAGATAAATGATACAAATTTTCATTGTGTCTTCTACTCTGCAGTTTCCCCTATCTTTGAAGTGTTACGCTTTGAAATCTGGCGGGTTTTGTCAAGTCACTCAAGCAAGAGATGAAAATCAATGTAGTTTTGCATGAGTTTAAAGCACAAAACTGGCCTTCAAAAAAATCAGTCAATCATTAGAGTATAATTTGATGTGTAAACATAAAAGTTATCACTGTTTTAGCTCTGTTTTTTAGGAGAAGAAAACAAGAATTTAAAGGTAAATTATCTTCACTGGTCTCCATCTAGACTATATGCTCATGCTTTGAAACTTAGGATCTTCAGAAGAATTTAATAGTGGACCACAGATATAAATTTGGAAGAGTTATGGAAAATGCAAAGCAAAACAAAAATAACATAAGAAGTGGGGGAAAAATTCTAAGCATCTTATATTACTGTGTTATTGTATTCATAATTACAGTCAAAGTATTCAAATCATATTTAAAGGTTATATGCATATTTCCATATATTGATTCTCACTCAGAGGAAATATACATTTTCCAAAACAGATTAAATTTCAAAGTACCAAGAGTTCCAGTCATTGATCTAGTTACTGATCTCATTCATGAAGTCTCCACCCTCATAACCTGATAATCACCTCCTAAAGGCTCTGTTTCCTAATATCATCACATCAAAGATCAGGATTTTAACATATGAATTTTAGAAGATGCAAACATTTAGTCCATAATACTAGGTGGGATTCCCAGGTGACACTAGCAGTAAAGAACCACCTGCCAATGCAGGAGCCTTAAGAGATGCAGGATTGATCCCTGAGTCAGAAAGATCCCTTGGAGAAGGGCATGGCAACCCACGGCAGTATTCTTGCCTGGAAAATAATGTAGATTGAGCAGTCTGGTGGGCTATAGGGTCAAAGAGTCAAACAGGACTGAAGTGACTTAGTATGCACACACTTACTATATGACTCATAGATCATAATTTCTTATATTTACATGAAAAAAATCTATATGTTTTTTAAATCTGGAATATTAATCAAAGAGAAAGAAAGGCTCTAGTAATTGCTTGATATATCTGAGTGTGTAAATTTTCTAATATCTCAGGACAAATTTCAGAAGGGATAGCACCCAAGTAATATGATCAACACTATAACATTCATAGTGTGAGTGAGTCAGTCACTAAGTCATAGACAACTCTTTGCAACCCCATGGACTATAGCCTGCCAGGCTCCTCTGTCCATGGAATACTCAAGGCAAGAATACTGGAGTGGGTTGCCATTTCCTTTTCCATAACCTGGTTATAATATTTTCCCCCAGAATTTCTCAATGTGTACCATAAAAAAATTTTGTGAAGATTAGTTTTCACTTCTTAAAAACACATTTAATCAGAGAAGACAGTCAGTTTCTACTTAATGTTCTAAACTGGAAAGAATTCTATGCTGTCAACTGTGCTTAGAAAGCTGACCTCAGGCTGACCTATGCAGCTAGCAATCAGTGCTCTGCAAAATTATCCAGTTTCTGTTACCATGATAATGCCAATATCCTACACAGAGCAGCATCTGGAAAATCAATAAAGAAACTCAAAGTCTGCATCAATGGCAGAAAAATAAGTATTTTACTAGCAGTTTATCGTTCCAGCAGGAAGTAATCCATGGTGCCTTTTTTGATTAAGAGATAAGAGTTAGGACAAATGAACATTTTAGAAGTCTCACAGTATCAGCCTGTGGATAAATATCACAATAATTGAAACTGTAATTGCATGTAATTTCCTTCCCACATGTAAATCTAGCCCTTCTTCCGCAGTACTCCCAGTGATATCCAATCAGACATATGGAATGTATTAAATATTGCTACTCTGGGGATGAAAGACAATGGAAATATGAGTTATCTGTGTTGAACAATATACACAAGACTGTGTATGAATAATTGCTATTTTCTCAGATAATTTTCTAGCACCCAACTGAAGAAGAGATGTTCCAATTACAGAAGAATAATGTGTAACAAGAAAACACTTAAATTCAAACTAAAATGCCTTAGTTTTAAGAATTCTAAATGGAAAAGCAGTCCAGTTTAGAAAGTTGATGTTTCTAGCTGGCTTTCACTAAGAAAAGTGATTATTATTGGATCAAACCAGGGAAGTTGGGGAGCTATTGCACCTGCTCTAATATACATTCTCCTGTGTATCAGAAGTTATGATCGTTATACATCATTTTGCAATAATAAGCTCATATTTGCTGCACAGGCCAATAAATTTTCTGTTAGAAAGACCTAGAAGTTTTGTGTGTTTTTTTTTCTTTTTAGTTATGATAATTTTTCAAATTTATTGTAATATTGTATTTTCTCTACAAAATGTTAAGCCACAAATAGGAATATAACATCATCAACAATAACAACACAAAATTCACCCTTTTATCAAAAATCCCAGCCCTTTTTCTGCCCCAGAAAAATTATTACTGCTCATTTGATGTGTAAACCTCTGGTCCTTTTTATATACTTTGATTGACATTATAAGTGAATGGCCAAGTACAAACATATATTAACTTACATGGTCAAAGAGCTTCATACATCATCCCAAAGACAGGTATGTGCTTCACACAAATGAGATTCTGTTTTAGAGCTATTGTTCTATCTTTGATCAATTGACACTAAATCTTGGAGTTTGCTCATCTCAGTTAAGGAGAGTCTATCTTATTCTTTTAAATTGCTGCAATGTATAGATTTTCAATATTTCATTTAAATACCCATATTGGTCAGCCTACTGGTAGTTTCTATTCTCATAACAGCAAACACTGTTGTAGAAATCCTGTATACATATACTTATGTAAACTAAGAATATTTCTTCAGGATGAATTCAAGAAGAAAATGGCCTAGTAAAAGAGAACATGTTCGTTTTCGATTTGAAAGAGAACCAAATTTACATCTCAAAAATTCACCAGTTTATACTCCAGAAAGAATATAAGAGAGTGCTAACCAGGATAATACTTGAGAATTATTGTGTGTGTGTGTGTGTGTGTGTGTGTTTT
>SJYC01073432.1:0-38318 GCA_006408675.1 Madoqua kirkii
CATCAATATTCAATAGAATGGGAAAAAAGCTTATTAAAACACAATGGATTTTTGCCAAATTGTGCTTAGAATAGAAAGGGAAGGAAAGATATAATGACTTTTTTAATAAGGCAAGATTTAAGTATAAATATTGCAGACCATGATAGTTGTTTCATTTTTCAACCATCAGGAAGTTTCCATTATTTGAAGACTCTCAAGTTGCATCTAAATAGGTTATAAACAATTCAACTGAGGGAGAAGAAGAAACAGAAAGAATTAGGAGAAAATAAGGTATGGGAATAGGGATGGAGATTAAGGGAGAGAGGAAGAATTTAATTAGAATTCAATTGAGTCAATAATTTAGTGAAAATAAATTATTCCCTATTGACCCAAACAGCAGAACTGGGTTACACCTATCTTATCTTGCCATTCCTCTCAGCTACATATTGACTACATAGGTTTTAGAACTTGTTCACACCTATACTTTTCACTTACATTGAATTACCCATTGCTACCATAGCTTAATAACTCTTAAGCAAGTACTGGAATTGCTGAGATTTATTGACAATATAACTTTACCAGTAAAGTATGAGATAACAAAACGGCACTGTGAATTTTAAGTGAAGCACAATATAGAATTTATTTTGGCTAGGAGAGTTTGCAGCTAAATTCCAGAAACATATAAAGCTATTCTTGTAACTATATGGCTCATTCAGCACTACACATAAAACTGAAACACTAAAGTATGCTGATTGATCAATAAAGTTTGTGGCTCCATTTGTAAAATGTGCAAAATTAAACCATTTCACGATTTGGTTCAGTGAGTTAAGTATATAATGGTTCAAATAGTATATTATACATTTGAAATCAAACAAATTACACACTGCAATCTAGTCAACTACAAAAATATGATATTTCAGTGGTTAGGCTAAGAATATTAAGTTTGAAATAAAATTAGTAAGTGGATGGAAAATTACACAAAATGCTAATTAGCCAGTGAATTTCTTTTATCTGGCATCCTCTTTTAAGCATTTTTAATATCTAAGAATTTATTTAATACATAGCTTTCATTTGGAAAGCATCTTTCTTAATAATAACAGTATGTGTGAAAATGCATTTATCACATTTTAAAATTTTATAATTTATATGACAGAAATGCATTAAGCCAGTACATGAGAATGTTTTGTAACTGAACTCAAGTTCTAAAAATCTAGTTATTTTTAGGTAGGTCCAAGACCAGTAGTTATTTCCCATACAAAGGAATGAAAGTATGGAGCATTATAGACTATGTTTTCCAAGAAAGTTCAACTTTTTCAGTTGATTTTATATGTGGTAATGGTTATCAAATAAACATCTCTCTTAAGTAAGGGTTTTGGAAGATGCTATTTCCTAGGAACTATGGTTCAGAGAGTTCAAAGCTCCAATTAGAGCTGCATACGGAAGCCTTGCTCCACAGCACCATTTGGAAACATTTGTAATACGGGCAAGGTATCTCATCTAGTAACAAGTTGTTTGTCAGAATTGTAAGTGACACATTTAAAACAAAGAGGATTCAGTTCAATGGACAAAAGTTTATAATCCTCTGACTTGGTAAGGTTAGGCATAGAAGACAAGTAGAAAACAAAATCTCTTTTCTCAAGAAACCTACAACCTTTTGGAGAAACAAGCTTATGTACAGAAAATAAAACAATATGAGGAAATAACTGTAATATTATAATATATGATAAAAACAACAGGTTATGTGACTTTTTACAAATAGGGAAATCTTGTGTAATTGGCGGACTTGAAATATTGGTAGGATTGTGCCAAAAGAAATGAACATGGCATTTCTGTTATTTCAACCTTGCTACATCAAGAACACTATGAATAATTAGCTTCAAGATCAGCTTGGTTTAGAAAGAGTCTAGGCTATTCCACACACCTCATGCCATTTGAATTGATGAGTAATTCAGCTACAGAGCTTGAAGCATTCCAATTCATCATGTTCCAGAAAATTAGCAGCTAATTTTGGATAGAGAAAATATGCTCAGATTTTGGAGTAACTGGAGGATAGAATATCTTGGATTTAATCTGCTTGCAGTCAGAATTTCCTATAACTCATTAGGAAGAATAAAACTATAATTGCAGCATTCTAGGAAAATTAGATTTGGTTCTAAATAGGCCTTGAGGAAGACAGAGATTATGAGAGGAGATTAATTAATTCGTTAGCAGGCACAAGCTTTTGAGAGCTAGAATCAGATGACTATAAATGGAAATGAGAGCTGAGTTTTAATTTAAAGAGACTATTGACAGGACTTGATGATGGGAAAACAAGGATGGAAGTATGCAAAGGGTCTAATATGATTCTCAATTTTGAAATAATTTTTATACATGTGCAGGGTGAAAAGAAGTGTCTTGAGCAATATAGGACAAGGGTATAAGAAATAGAGAGAAACGAAATTTATTAGAGGTATCTGTAAAGAGTTAAGTCATATGGCTTTGGTTAGTATACATGAAAGCAAAGGGTAGATGTCTGAGAACTGAAATTCAGAGTGAGTTTTACTTTTGCTAAAGGTAAGGAGGAGTGTTAGGAGAGAAATAAAATTAATAAAACTGAAAGATGTTAGGCATAGAGGAAAAGAAGAGCTAGAAGGATGAGATGTCATAAACACTGAGATAAATTATTTTCTAAAAAATCAGTACATTTAAAATTTACCAAGAAATCAAGAATGGAAAAAATGGAAAAATCAGGTCACAGGACTTGGATAGAAATATCAGACAGTGTAACTGAATCAATGAAGGCCAAAGAATGTTGTTTAATAATTGGGAAACCTGTAAAAGTTTTTAAATGATAGTAAAAGAACCATCAATAAAATTGTGTAACATATTGGGTGAATATGTATTATGTGTCCTGAATAATTATAGTTGATGAGGAGCACAGTGGTAAGACAGGCACAGGAATTGCTCTAATGAAGTTTATACTCTAGTAGAGATAATCAGCACATAATCAGGCAAATAAATATAATTTCACATAGAAATAGGGGTTTTCCCTGGCGCCTCAGTGGAAAGAATCTGCCTGCAATATAGGAGATGAAAGAGAGGCAGGTTCAATCCCTGTGTTGGGAAGATCCCCTGATGTATGGCATGGCAACCCACCCCAGTATTCGCACCTGGAAAATTCCATGGATAGAGGAGCATGGCAGTTTACCATCCATGGGGTCAAAAAAGAGCTGGATGCTACTGAGCTACTCACATGCATGCACACACACAGGCAGAAATAATAACATGGAAAAAGTATATTATTAGATGGGAATGGTATTTTTGATTATATAGTAACAAAAAGTCTCATGAAGGAAATTATATAATTTTTTCAGCAAGTTTGTTGAATAGTGAATGAGGGAAAATATGAAATGAGATCAAGGTGGGTAGGTAAAATCCACATTATGTGGGATCATGTGGACTTTGTAAACCATTTGGTCTAAATGTTACTGCAGCCATTCTTTGGTTTTACATATACTACTAATAAAATATTTTTGTTTGTATTTAAAAGCTCATCTTTGCTATTCTACAGACCATTGTTTATGGGGTAGAAATGGAAATAGAGGAAGTTATTGGAATACACTATGTGAAAGATGCTGGTGGCTTGAAATCAAGATTGCTGGGTACAACCTGTGAGATAGTGTGCAGTGACTCCGGTTAGATGGGCACAATAAAGGACAGAAATGGTGTGGACCTAACAGAAGCAGAATATATCAAGAAGAGGTGGCAAGAACACACAGAAGAATTATACAAAAAAAAGATCTTAATGACCCAGATAACCATGATGGTATGATCACTGACCTACAGCCAGACATCCCAGTGTACAAAGTTAAATGGACCTGGTAAGCATCACTACAAACAAAGTTAGTGGAGGTGATGGAATTCCAGTTTAGCTATTTCAACTCCTAAAAGATGATGTAGTTAAAGTGCTGCACTCAGTATGCCAGTAAATTTGTAAAGCTCAGCCATGGTCACAGGACTGGAAAAAGTCAGTTTTCATTCTAGTACCAGATTGGTAATGCTAAAGAATGTACAAACGACTGCACAATTGTACTCATCTCAAATGCTATCGAAGTTATGCTCAAAATTCTCCAAGTGAGGCTTCAGCAGTATGTGAACCGGGAACTTCCAGACGCTGAAGTTGAATTTAGAAAAGGCAGAGGAACCAGAGATCAAATTGCCGACATCCACTGGATCACTGAAAAAGCAAGATAATTCCAGAAAAAAAAAAAAAATCTAATTCTCCTTTATTGACTATGCCAAAGCCTTTGACTGTGTGGATCACAGCAAATTGTGGGAAATTCTGAAAGAGATGGGAATGCCAGACCACTTGACCTGCCTTTTGAGAAACCTATATGTAGGTCAAGAAGCAACAGTTATTACTGACCATGGAACGACAGACTGGTTGCAAATAGGAAATGGAGTATGTCAAGGCTGTATATTGTCACCCTGCTTAATCAACTTATATGCATAGTACATCATACGAAATACCAGGCTGGATGAAGCATAAGCTGTAATCTAGATTGCTGGGAGAAATATCAATAACCTCAGATATACAAATGACATCACCCTTACGGCAGAAAGTGAAGAAGAACTAAATAGCCTCTTGATGAAAGTGAAAGACGAAAGTGAAAATGCTGGTTTATAACTTAATTTTCAAAAAACAAAGATCATGACATCCGGTCCCATCACTTTATAGCAAATAGATGGGGGCAACAATGGAAACAGGGACACACTTTAATTTTCTTGGGCTCCAAAATTACTGAAAATGGTGACTTCCAGAATGAGATTAAAAGACTCTTGCTCCTTGGAAGAAGAGCTATGACAAACTCAGAATATTAAAAACCAGAGACATTATTTTGCTGATAAAGGTCCATCTAGTCAAAGCTATAATTTTTCTAGTAGTCATATGTGGATGTGAGAGCTGGACCATAAAGAAAGCTGAGAACCAAAGAACTGATGTTTTTGAACTGTTGTGTTGGAGAAGACTCTTGAGAGTCCATTGGACTGCAAGAAGATCCAACCAGTTCATCCTAAAGGAAATCAGTCCTGAATATTCATTGGAAAGACTTATCCTGAAGCTTAAGCTACAATATTTCAGCCACCTGATATGAAGAACTGACTCATAGGAAATGCCTCTGATGCTGGGAAAGACAGATATCAGGAGGAGAAGGGAATGACAGAGAACGAGCTGATTTGATGGCATGAGTTTGAGCAAGCTCTGGGAGCTGGTGATGGACAGGGAAGTCAGGTGTGCTGCAGACCATGGGGTCACAGGGAGTTGAACACAACTGAGCAACTGAACTGAACTGACTTTGGTTGCACTTACACAGTTTAGAAGAGAAAAAAAAAAAAAATTCTTGATGGTAGGGAGGTAGATTCAATATGGACTTGGTAGGTTAATAGGAAATAAACTGGATTGAAGATGATTTTAAGCCCTTGGCATATGGTAGAATGGAGGGAATTATGTAGCAATTAGCTTAGGTTTGGCAAGACTTGGTTTGGTAAGGCTTGGTTTGAGCACGAAAGTGAAAGGTAGCATAATAGTATAAGTTAAATTTGATGTAGTTATTGAATGAATATTGAAGAGAAGATATTGAGAGGTCGAGCATGGTTGGGCATGTTCGGGCATGTCACGACAAAAAGCCCCAGAAAAGTGTCATGGAAGGTCCCGGCAGTTGGCCACCGCCCAAACAGGAACTGGAGGTGGACCAAACTTCCGGGAACCAACCCCATGGCCTGGCCCAATCAAGTGCCAATCACCACTACAGCCCACACTTCCTACCTTATGTGGGAGGACCTGGCTTGAATGCCAGCCCTGACTATAAAACCCCCTCCCAACCCCCATACCTTGCAGACTCCCTTCCCTTGCCCGCTCGCCCCCGGGAGTTCTGCCCGAGAGTGACCACCCAGTAAAGGTTTCCATCGACGGTCCTTAGAGGTGGCTTTTTTTTCCCCGCAGCATTTCTAACATCTGGCACCCAAAGTGGGGCTTGAGGTGAGGGCCTCCGGCACTCGCCGTTGAGGGCCCCTTGAGCTCCACCACCACGGTAGCCCTGGACCCAGGCGGCTGACCAACCTCCCAGATGGCAGCCTATGGGGTAAATCCCTTCGGCTTTGGGACCCGCCATCCCAGGCGACCACTTCCTAGGGCCCCGTAACCTGTGCGCACTTACTGGGCCCTCGCACAGCAGCTTCCTGGCTGAGTAAACCTCTGGCTTAAGCCTTACCCAGTCCCCAGCTCATGAGGGAGATGTCCCAAACGGCTGAACGGACCCCAGCCTCCTCCGAGCCCCACGAGCCCCCTGACATGCCTGGAGACGTCCGGATGACAGAGTGACCTCCACGTGGTCACCATGGGATCGACGGCTTCCAAACCCGAACCCAACTGGTCCACTCACTTAGAATGTTTATTGGCTAATCTACGGATCTTACGGCTAACTGGCTACATTCGCCCCAAGCAGCTTACCTATTTGTGCTCACAGGCCTGGCCACAATATCCTCTAGATAATGGCTCTCACTGGCCAGCCACAGGGTCATTAGACTTTGACGTCCTCCGTGATTTAGATAATTACTGTCGGAGAACTGGAAAATGGTCTGAGGTCCCCTATGTTCAGGCCTTTTGGACGTTGCGCTCTCGCCTCACCCTGTGCACCACATGCGCTCCCAGCCAGATCCTGCTCACGATGGCTCCCCCAGTTCCACCTTCCTCAGCCAAATTAACCCCCGCTGTTGAGTCGTCTGCTTTCTCTGTCTCCCCCGGAAGACCTGCTGGCTCCTCCTCCCTATAGTACTCCTACTGCCCCCACCCCCTCCACTCTAATCCCTTCACCACCACCCCCTTCCCGTTTCTGTCCCTGAGACTCCGCTGCTGGCCCCAGGCCCTTAACCCTATCCTGCACCCTCCTCCTCCCCCCATTACCCCCTCTCCTTCTCTGGTTAGCTCTCACACCCGCTCCCATAGCAACCCTCTAGAGGCCTCTCCTCCCCCTCTCCCGGCCCCATTGTTCCCTCTGCAACAGGTGGCAGGAGCTGAGGGTCTAGCCCAAGTCCATGTCCCCTTTTCCCTCCAAGACTTAGCACAGACTGAGACCAAACTGGGATCCTTCTCCAACCCCACTCAGTACATTAAGCAGTTCACTGGTCTGACCCACGCTTATGCCTTAACAGAACATATATGTCATCCTGGGGTCTACCACCACCCCCGAAGAGAGGCAGGCCATTTGGATGGCAGCCAAGGCTCAGGCCGACCAACGACACTTTGCCAACCCCTCCCCAGAGCGTCCCCTGGGAGCACCGGTGGTTCCTGACACCAACCCTAACTGTGAAACTACCAGTAAGGGGATGGCGGCCAGTTGCAGGTACGCTATATGATAGAGTGCATCCTTGATGGGATGGAGGTGTCCTTTCATAAGGTTCTAAACCTCTTCAAACTAGATGAGGTGACTCAAGGGCCCGACGAAAACCCAGCCATGTTCCTTAATCGGCTGACTGAAGCCCTTGTTCAATACACCAGGCTGTCCCCTGAGTCCCCCATCAGGGGGGCCACCTTGGCCAACTGTTTTATCTCTCATTCCACACGTGACATCTGAAAAAGCTGGCCAAGGCTGAGAATGGCCCTCACACCCCGAGACCTGGTAAAAATGGCCTTTAAGGTTTACAACGCCCGTGAGGAAACTGCTGAGGCCAGCCAAAAGGCAAGACTTGAGCAAAAGGCCAAATTTCAGGCGAGCCTCTTAAATCAACAAACCCAGGACTTGGTAGCGGCCCTGTGGCTGGCAGCGGGCTTGGGGCCCCAAAATCCCCCTCCGGGGGCCTGCTCTAAGTGCAGCCAGGAAGGACACTGGGCTAAGATGTGTCCCAATCCGTGGCCTCCCTCCAAGCCGTGTCCAAGATGCAAACAATGAGGACACTGGGCTAGTGACTGTCCCCAGGCCTCTCGGGCCCGGACCTCTAGGGGCCAGGGACCAGAGTGCTCTAGGGAGACCTCCTGCCCTCCTCTGGCCTTGGAGCTGCTGAGCTTCGACAATGACTGATGCCGCCCAGACTTGAGGACCCCGATAACCCAAGCCGAGCCCAGGGTAACACTCCAGGTAGCGGGTAAGTCCGTCAACTTTCTGGTTGATACAGGGGCTACCTATTTGGTCCTTCCCTCTTTTAGGGGCACTCTACGTCCTTCCCAGGTTTCAGTTATGGGAATTGACGGCCAACCCTCGCGCCCGCTCCAAATCCAACCACTATCCTGTCAACTAGACTCCTGCCTGTTTGCCCATTCCTTTTTAGTCATCCCTTCCTGCTCTACTCCTCTCTTGGGAAGAGATATACTTGCTAAGCTGAAGGCCACTCTTCACCTGACTCCAGGATCAGCTCCCATGTCAGGGGCCTTCCTAATGCTACTTACTGACCCCCCAACCTCTTCTGTTAATCCTGAGGTCTGGGACACCTGAGTCCCGGTGGTGGCTCGGCACCACCCTCCAGTCTTCATCCGGCTAATGGATCCCACCTGTTTCCCAGCCCGGCCCCAGTTTCCCTTGTCTACCCATAACCTCAGGGGGCTAAAACCCATCATCGACCGCCTCATGGGGCAGGGCCTCCTGATCCCCATGACTTCCCCCTGCAACACGCCTATCCTTCCTGTTCAGAAGGCCTCGGGAGACTACCAACTAGTGCAGGATCTCCGCCTGATCAACACGGCAGTGGTCCCTGCCCATCCACTTGTCCCTAATCCCTACACCTTCCTTTCTTCCATACCTCCTAAAACCTCTAATTTCACTGTTATTGACCTCAAAGATGCCTTTTTTTTTACCATCCGACTACACCCCGACTGCCAATTCCTCTTTGCTTTCACCTGGACTGACCCCGACACCCAGCTGACCACACAACTCACATGGACCGTACTCCCTCAGGGGTTCAGAGACAGTCCCCACTACTTCAGGCAGGCCCTGTCCCGGGACCTGGCCAGATGCTCGCTTAGCCTTAGCACCCTCCTCCAATACGTAGACGACCTGCTCCTTTGCAGCCCCTCGGAAGAAACCTTCCGACAACATACTGCAACTCTCCTTAATTTCTTTGGTTCTCAGGGCTACAGAGCCTCGTAATCTAAGGCTCAACTAACTCAGACCTCTGTTGTCTATCTAGGCCTCCAAATCACTCCCACCACTAAGGCCCTGACAGCAGACTGGTGTAGCATCCTCAGGTCTATCTGCCCTCTGGCCAGCAGAGACCAGATATTGTCTTTCTTAGGACTGACAGGATTCTTCTGACACTGGGTCCCAAATTACGCCACCCTGGCCAAACCTCTATATGCCGCTGCTAAAGAGACTCCCACAGGACTGCTGTCTTCCCCCCACAAAGTGACTCAGGCCTTTCACGCTTTACACTCAACCCTACTGGCTGCACCCCCTCTCTTTCTCCCAAATTATAGCTACCCGCACCATCTATATACTGATGAAAAGGGAGGGATAGCCTTTGGTGCCTTAGTGCAACCAATCGGCTTTGAACTGCTACCCATTGCTTACATATCCAAACAACTTGATCCCACAGTCAGGGGATGGTTCCCCTGCCTGTGGACACTGGCAGCGGTGACAACATTGTACCCTGATGCTAAAAAGCTGATTCATGGCCAACCCCTGACCATCTTCTCACCTCATTGTCTTGGCGACCTTTTAGCCTCTAAATTTCTCTTTGACCTCAGTGAGTCTAGGCTTTAGCAGTTTCACCTGGTGTTTCTGGATAATCCACAGGTTTCTGTGGGTCATTCTCCACAATTAAACCCGCTTTCCTCATTACCCTCCCTACCCCTCTCCCCAAAACCCCCAGCCCACTCATGCTCAGAGGTCCTTGAGTCCCTTGTGCAACCACCCCAAAACCTGTTCTCTGAACCTCTACCAAATCCAGAGCTAACTTTGTTTGTTGATGGGAGCTCAAAGCGAGACCCCAGTGGAAGCCGAAGGGCGGCTTATGCTGTGGTAACCACCCAGGAGGTCCTGGAGGCTCAGCCCTTGCTGCCTGGGACAACTTCTCAAAAGGCCGAACTAACAGCCCTAACTAGAGCCTTATACCTAGCAAAAGGAAAAAGGGCCAATATTTACACAGATTCCAAATACGCCTTCTTGATTGCCCACTCCCATGCGGCAATCTGGAAAGAACGGGGCTTCCTAACCACTAAAGGGTCCCCCATCTGTAATGTCCCCCACATCACTCAATTGCTAGAAGCCATATCCCTGCCCAAGGAAGTCGCCATCATACACTGCAAGGGACACCAAAATACTCATGACACTGTCGCTCTGGGTAATAATATGGCAGATAAAGTGGCTCGACAAACTACCTTACAACAAGCCCCTGAGCCCTTGCTGACTTTGAGACCCACCCTCAACCCAGATTATTCCAGCGATGAAGCCGGAGCCCTGCTGGCACAGGACGGGGCTCAGAGGCACCCATCAGGATGGATACTACTCCATAATAAACTGGTGCTTCCTGAGGGCCAGGCTAAGGCCATAATATCCCAAATCTGCAACACCTTCCACATCAGACCAAGGGCTCTCTTTTCTTTTCTCAGCCCTGTCTTTTCTCCCCTACATCTCAGACAGACCATATATGCCATCCACCACTCCTGCCTAACGTGCTTCCACCTCTCCTCAAGGAAGACTCCGACCCCCACAGGAGACTCATCAGCTAAGGGGACATGTGCCTGGGCAGGATTGGCAGATAGACTTTCCCACATGCCCAGACATCAAACCCATCGCTATCTGCTGGTCTTGGTGGACACCTTTTCAGGATGGGTCGATGCCTTCCCCACCGCCCAAGAGACAGCAGTGGCGGTGGCAGAGGTCTTGACGACCCATCTCATTCCCAAATTTGGGTTGCCGACCTCTCTCCAGTCTGACAATGGGCTTGCATTCATCTCACAGATCTCCCAACAGGTAGCTGTGGCCCTGGGCATCGCCTGGCATCTCCACATCCCCTATTGGCCCCAATTGTCAGGAAAAGTAGAGCGGGCACCGGGATTGCATCACTGTCTATGCAAAGCCGGGGTTTGGCCTCCCTAAGAGCAGCCATCAATGAGGACATTACCCTATAGAAAAACCTATGATGGCTCTGGAAAAATCCCTGACCTCCCTGTCAGAGGTGGTGTTGCAGAACAGATGAGGCCTGGACCTGACCTTTTTGCAACAACGGGGGCTGTGTGCAGTCCTAAAAGAAAAGTGCTGCTTCTACGCGAATCATACGGGGGTGGTAATAAAATCCATGGCCAAGGTAAGAGAGAGGGTAGAACGCAGAAAGAGAGAATGGGAAGCCCAGCAAGACTGGTCCGAGTCATGGTTCCAACAATCTCCCTGGCTAACCACCCTACTCTCTACCTTAATGGGACCACTCATAATTCTCTTGTTACTTCTAACCTTTGGGCCCTGTCTCTTAAACAGACTGCTAGCCTTTATCAAGGAGTGGCTCAACATGATCCAGCTGATGGTGCTGCGGCAGCAATACCAAGAGCTTCCAACCAATGCTCTGTGATGCATATCATGGCGGGCACCTTGTTATCCCGGCCACCACACCCTACCCCTCGTCGCCCCTGTTCAGCAGGAAGTAGCCAGAGAGAACCGGCACCCCTTGTCCTGTATCAGAAAGGCCGGGATGAGAGGTCAAGCATGGTCAGGAATATTTGGGCTTGTCATGACAAAAAGCCCCAGAAAAGTGTCGTGGAAGGTCCCGGCAGTTGGCCACCGCCCAAACAGGAACCAGAGGTGGACCAAACTTCTGGGAACCAACCCCATGGCCTGGCCCAATCAAGTGCCAATCACCACTACAGCCTGTACTTCCTACCTTATGTGGGAGCACCTGGCTTGAATGCCAGCCCTGACTATAAAACCCCCTCCCAACCCCCATACCTCGCAGACTCCCTTCCCTTGCCCGCTCGCCCCAGGAGTTCTGCCCGAGAGTGACCGCCCAATAAAGGTTTCCATCGACGGTCCTTAGAGGTGGCTTTTTCTTCCCGCAGCGTTTCTAACAGATATCAGCTAAGAAAATCACATGTGAATCTAAATCTCCGGAGACCTATCAGTGTTTGAAATATAAACATGGAGGTAATCAACATACAAAAGCTATTTAATGCATAGGACAAGTACATATCATAGAAAGAAATTAGAAAATAGATAATTCAAGGGCCAAATTCTGGGGCTTAGAGGTGAAATGAAATGGAGAGTGCAAAAGTGTATCAGAAGCTAAGTAACAAAAGTATTTCAGAGACAGGAATCAGGCAGTTGTGCCAGTGACCAGCTCCAGAGCCAGGGATTCAACCTGAGATGGAAAGTGTCATCGATGATGATGATGTAGCCTCTGGCTCAAAGTATGGGACTACATGTTCATTTCAAGCCTCAGGTTCTCTTTCACACTTTGACAAAAGAATTGGGCCAGAGGTTTTTAGTTTCTCCCACCCAGATTCACTGTACTTAAGTTGTCATTACATTGTAACTCATGCTACATTCCTCAGCTTATTTCTTATCTTTCTAAATCCTGTTTGCCCCTAGCATCTTAAGATCATTGTCTTCTAAAAAGGCTTCTAGCTATTCTTAATTAATCCTAAACCCTAAACTTCTTTTGCCATAAACATTCCCCTCACACCCAGGTCTCCCTATGGCCTCAAGCTGCGGGCCTACACACTCATCCTGGGACATTCTTTGTAAAGATCCTTGAACAAATGTCAATGATTATTTTATAGATTATTTTCTGGGCACAACTGTAGAAGGCTTTGTGCTTTCTCATGCTTCTCTCAAGCCCCTTAACATTCTTTCCAGTCAACTCAAGGAAGAAAGGAAAGGACAAGTCAAAATCACAAGGCCTAACTCCTTCATTCCGGGGCTCTGGCTGCAAGATGAGGAGAAGGGGTTGGGGCTGTGTCTCCATTTTGTCAGTAATGCCTAATGCGGCTCCCAACACAGTTGCATAAGATGATAACTAAAAAGCAAGCACCTGATTGAAGTTAATTAGGGCTACAAAGAGACTTTAAGACATTGAGACAGCAAGAATACACTTTTTTTTAAGGTGCTAAAAGAGGCAAAAGAAAGCATAAGAGAGGGGATATAATAATATTTTGAGAGATAGTTTATAGTATAACTTGCTTTTTTGGGCCATTGCAAATCATCCAATAGAATGAAAAATGGGTAGTACTGGAAAGCTATACCAGACCACCTGACTTGCCTCTTGAGAAACTTATATACAGGAAACAACAGTTAGAACTGGACATGGAACAACAGACTCGTTCCAAACAGGAAAAAGAGTATGTCAAGGCTGTATATTGTTACCGTGCTTATTTAACTTCTATACAGAGTACATCATGAGAAACACAAGCTGGAATCAAGATTGCTGGGAGAAATATTAATAACCTCAGCTATGCAGTATCTTGACAGGAGAAAAGGATGTGAATGGCACACCTTGGGGTGCAATGCATAAATGGAATGATGTCAGTCCTTAAAGGTGGGATAAAGGAAAGTTTCTTCTTCTGAAGAGAAGTCAAGGGATACGATAGTATAAATATTAAAGGAACTGTCATTCAATACTGACAAAATACAGTAGTTCCAATTTGATTATTTTCATTTTCTCACTGAAAATGAAAAGGCAACAAAGAAGGGAAGAAACAGGGAGGAGCAGAAGCTAGAAAGTGATGAAAGAGATGCTGGTAAGAAAAGGCATTGCCTAGTGGACATAGAAATGATTTCCATATTATTCTGGAGAAGAAATAAAAATGAACAATATATCGACTAAAATAAAACAGATTTTTAACATATTAATCAGACACACAAAATTTCATTTTTCTCATTCTAAAATTAATGTTTCTGTAGAGTTCAAGCATTAAGCCTTTTTATACAGTTTGAGAAAAAAAGATTAGTTTTACTTATAGTTGACTTCTCTAAAATATTCTTCCATACCCATTTGGAAGGCAAACCTCTAGGTAATATCATAGGATGTTAAAGTCATTTAAATACAAATGACATATGCCATATTTGCATTTAACAATTTAACTCAGGTCCATCCTACCTTTAGGGCTTTTAAAATATTACAGAAAGGACGGATAAGCAATATCTTCAAAGTACTGGGCTCCAAGTCTCAAAATGTAAAGTGAAATGTAGAAAGACAAATGCCTCTGCTTTGATCTATGTAGGAATTTGCGGCTGAAATCCACATTTTAACTCATCTGTGAACTGTACTTTGTCTAATGAACAGATTAGTAGTAAAATCCTTTGGGCTTGTTAGTTTATTTCCTTGATAGGAATGGCTCAGGGGTAACTTGATGGTCCACAAACATCTAAAGATTAAATCTTTAGATGATTAAGAAACAAAAAGAACAGTGAAATAGTATACCTGCCTATGCTATGCCTTTTATTTAACTAATCAAAATTCCTCAGGCTTTAATTAAGTAACATGAGGCTGCCCAATTAATTCAACATATGCAATAATAAGGCTTTGCCAAATTCATGGTCATGACACATGAAATTCAACTGTAACAAATTGAAATATCTTTTTCAATCTTTCTAATAATCCTACTGTTTTAATTCTAACCTTTCCCTATAATGATATCCTACTGAAGGGTGAAGTTATAGACATGGAGATAAATGACCGTAATTCTGGGCGAAGTTTGCATGTGTCACCATTCTTGCACTGCTCTTGGTGGGACGTTAAAAGTTCAATCTATCATGCAAATATTTTTGATATCCCAGCTTGATAACTGCTGCTGATATGCCTAGAATTATCATTATATTATGCAAACCTAGGATTTGGTTAGGTTTTTTCATTGCATTTGCAGTCATTAAAATATTAGCATCTTCATCAGCAATACAACACTGCCCATGAATACACAAATAGATAATTAGCTAAGGTTGGAAGAAATAAGATAGTGAGATTCAAGTTTGATCCTAAGAGATAATTATTCCTAGAATGTTCCCCAAACAGCTACTTATAATTTCAAAATTTTAACAAATTTAGAAACATCTGTCCTTGGAAGACTAAATCTGAGATGGATTACAAATTTTTGTAAATTATATTTTAAAAAATAAATACTAAACTGATATCCAAAAAGCATGTGTGTCCTATCTTACTACTTGATATATTTCTGTTTTCTGCTAGGAGTTGTAATTAATGGTCAATATTTGTTGCATTAGCAACCAAAGAAAATTTCATCTGCAGAAAGTAAAAAATAAATGCAGATTGCTTCTGTTTTCTGCATAGCCTCCTCAACAAGTTCAATTTCATTATTGGGATAGATACATAGAAAGAGATTTAAGGTTTAAGATCTATGTAATAATCCAAACTTAAAGCAATTCCTTAAAATTGCTAATATAGAAAGAAGAAATCTTCATGATTTGTCCAAGATATTAGGAAAGATTGTATTTCTACCCTGAAAAAACCTAGATATGAATTGCCTTATGCTATTTCCTGGCAACAAAGGTCATTCCTTAAATATTTCATCCTACCCAGGACTGAAACACTGAAACCAAACTGAATAAAGAAGAATTTATAAAAACCTAATGACTTTCCACTATAAATTCCATAAGCATGTGACTATGTCTTTTTTTTTGTTATTATATTTTTAATACACATGATGGGAACTATGACTCACCATATTTGCTATACATTGTAAACAGTTCTTTATTAAATATATGATTGAATGATGTCTTTTTTTTGCATTTAATCCTCACAATGTTTCCATATAATGGCAACTTTTATATCACTATAAAAACCTAGGTTCAGAAATGTTTAAAGTCCTAATCAAAGGTATAAAATTAGTAATTGGCAGGTACTCAATTCCGATTCAAGTCCACTGTTTGCATCCTGCTATAGCTACATGTGATTCCTAAGTAACTAGAAAAGCAAATCCTTACATTAACTGAGAACTTACTCTGTCTCAAGAACTTTTGTAAGGACTTTCCATGAACTGATGTATTTAGATAGTATTAAAATTTATACATTTACAGTATTCTGAAACCATTTTAAAAACGATTAGACAGAATCACATAGAAAACATATAAGCTGGAAAAAAAATATGCAGTTTTTCAGGATTCAAGCCTAGACAACATGACATCATCTATTGTCCTGTAAGCCCTACATCATACATCTACATGTCTAGTTGATAAATCAAGTCAGTACACAAACAATTGTTGAGTTAGAGGGAGAGCATCACACTGTACTCTTCAAAATTCAAGAGGAATTCTCATTGGCAAGTGGACAATTAAAGAAAGAAAAAAAGCAGATGGATGGACCCAAAATTTAAAGGATATGTTCTACTATTCTGGAAAGTTACTTTTATTAGATTCAGGATTTTAGCTTTGTACACTGCCCTATAGAATGAGAAAGACTACAGACCTCTTCAAGAAAATTACAGATACCAAGAGAACATTTCATGCAAAGATAGGCACAATAAAGGACAGAAATAGTATTGACTTAAAAGAAGCACAGAATAGTAAGAAGAGGTGGCAAGAATACCCAGAAGAACTACATAAAAAAAGACTTTACTGACCGAGATAACCATGATGGTGTGATCACTCACCTAGAGCCAGATACCCTGGAATGTGAAGACAAGTGGGTCTTATGAAGCATCACTATAAACAAGATTAGTGGAGGTGATGGAATTCCTGCTAAGCTATTTTGAATCCTAAAACATGGTGCTATTGAGGTGTTGCACACGATACGCCAGCCAATTTGGAAACTCAGAAATGACCAAAGAAAGGCAATACCAAAGAATATTCAAAGTACCTCACAAATGCACAATTTTCACATGTGAGCTCAAAATTCTCCAAGTGAGGCTTCAATAGTACATGAACTGAGAACTTCCAGATATATAAGCAAATTGAGAAAAGGCAGAGGAACCAGAGATCAAATTATCATTGGATCATAGAAAAAGCAAGAAAGTTTCAGAAAAGCATCTATTTCTCCTTCATTGACTATGTTAAGCCTTTGACTCTGGGTGACAACAAACTGTGGAAAATTCTTAAAGAGATGGGAATACTAGAAAACCTTACCTGCCTCCTGAGAAACCTGCATGCAGGTGAAGACGTGACATTTAGAACTGGACATGGAACAATGGACTGGTTCCAAACTGGGAAAGGAGTATGTCAAGGCTGTATACTGTCACCTTGCTTATTTAATTTCTATATGACACCACCCTTCTGGCAGAAAGTTAAGAAGAACTAAAGAGCCTCTTGATGACTGTGAAAGAGAAGAATGAAAAAGCTGCTTTATAAATCAACATTTAAAAAACTAAGATCATGGCATCTGGTCTCATCACTTAATGGCAAATAGATGGGGAAACAATGGAAAGAGTGACAGACTTTATTTTCTTGGTTCTGAAATCACTGCAATTGGTGGCTGCAGCTATGAAATTAAAAGTTATTTGCTCCTTGGAAGTAAAAACTATGACAAACCTAGAAAGAGTATTAAAAAGCAAAGAGTTTGCCAATAAAGGTCTATAGAGTCAAAGCTATGGTTTTTCCAGTAGTCATATATGGATATGAGAGTTGGGCCATAAAAAAGGCTGAGCATTCAAAGACTGTTGCTTTTGAACTGTGGTGTTGGAGAAGACTCTTGAGAGTCCCGTGGACTGCAAGGGGATCAAACAAGTCAATCCTAAAGGAAATCAATCCTGGATATTCATTGGAAGGATTGATGCTGAAGCTGAAGCTTCAATACTTGACTACCTGATATAAAGAACTGACTCACTGGAAAAGACCCTGGTATTGAGCAAAATTGAAGGCAGGAAGAGAAGGGGATGACAGAGAACGTGATGATTGAAGGACATGAGTTTTAGCAAGTTCTGGGGCATGGTGAAGGACAGGAAAGCCTGGCCTGCTGCAGTCCTTGGAGTCACAAAGAGTTAAAAAGTAGAGATTCCCCTGCTCTCTCATGCCTAGCATCCTCCCACCATAATGGTGGATTTAATTGAACTACAAGGAAATTAGTATCATTCAGATCCATACTTTACAGTTTGCTCATATCATTGTACATTCTATTGACTTGGGAAAACATATGACATACATCTACCATTATACAGAGCATTTTTATTGTCTTAAAAACTCTCTGCACTCTGTCTATTCATCCCTTCCTTCTTCTTAACTCCTAGCAACCACTGATATTTTTACAGTCTCTATAATTCTGCCATTTTCAGAATGTCATATACTTGATGAATGTTAGTCACTCAGTCATTTCTGACACTGCAACCCTATAGACTATAGCCCGCCAGGCTCCTCTGTCGATGGGATTCTCCAGGCAAGAACACTGGAGTGGGTTGCCATTTCCTTCTCCAGGGGATCATCCAGACACAGGAACCAAGCCCAGGTCTCCTGTATTGTAGGCAGATTCTTTAACATTTGAGCCACCAGGAAAGTATATATAGTTGATATCATACAGTTGTATAGTCTTTTCAGATCGGTTTCTATCACTTCAGTTCAGTTCAGTCACTTAGTACTATGCATTTCAGTTTCTTCTGTGTCCTTTCATGCATGATGGCACATTTCTTTTAGGACTGAGAAATATTTCATTTTCTGAATGTATAGACCCAGGAACCAAGCCCAGGTCTCCTGTATTGTAGGCAGATTCTTTAACATTTGAGCCACCAGGAAAGTATATATAGTTGATATCATACAGTTGTATAGTCTTTTCAGATCGGTTTCTATCACTTCAGTTCAGTTCAGTCACTTAGTACTATGCATTTCAGTTTCTTCTGTGTCCTTTCATGCATGATGGCACATTTCTTTTAGGACTGAGAAATATTTCATTTTCTGAATGTACCATAGCTTATTAACCCAGTCATCTACTGAAGGACATCTTGGTTGCTTTCACGCTTGGGCAATTATTTATAAAGCCTGTCATAAACTCTACATACAGGTTTGAAATAATTTCAAATCATCATATGGTTTAGAGTTTGTTTAGTTTGTAAGAAACTTCCAAATTGCCTTCCAACGGAACTATACCATCGTTCACTAAATAAGAGTTCCTGTCTGCACATTCTCATCATCATTTGGCAATCAATGTCCTTATTACTATCATTTTATTTATAAATTTAAAGAGAGTGAATGATCTATTCAGATTCTAACAGATATCATGCGGTAGAGCTTAATTCAAACTCAGTAATGTCCACATCTTTTCTCTCACCAACTCTGTACATGGACTTACACAGACACACACACACATGCATCAAGAAATAAAATTATTTTTATTTATTTTTAGCTGGAGGATAAGTACTTTCAATATTGTGGTGACTTCTGCCATACAGCAACATGAATCAGTCATAAAGATACATATGTCTCCCTACTGAAACTTCCGTCAAAAACTCACACCACTCCTCTATGTTGCCACAGAGTATTAATGTTATAGACAACTTCCCATTAGCTATCTATTTTACATATGGTAGTATAAATGTTCAGTGCTACTCTCTCAATTTGTCCCACTCTGTCTTTACCCCTGTAAAACAGAGACTAATGTTACTATATGGATCCATCTTCCTAGTCTTCAAAAATCTAATAAACTGATATCTTAAGTGAACTATTAGGATTTTATGTAGTATTATCACATATTTATATTCACATTATAGTATATTATATAGTGCTGGTGAGGGTTCTTGGATCAATGAACGCTCATATACTGGGGGAATATAGCTTCCTTTCAAACACCAGGCATGGAAATATAGCTTCAATAGGGCCTTTTCTATTTTTCTGAAAAAATATTTGTTACTATATATAGAAGTAAAAAATATAGCATAGACTTCCACTTTTTGTGACAATTCTGAAACATATACAAGAATATTTATTGCAGCATACGTGCAGAAATTAAGCAAAAATATTCTTCTAGTAATAAACAGTAAAATAGAATATAGATATATAGTTATGTATAAAATAAATTTACTTTCTAGTGGTTGCTTGAAAAAAATCATCATAACTTTTCACTAATTTAAAAAAATGCATTTTTACAGAAAATGCTCTTACACATCAAGTTGTTAATAAAAGTCATTTTTAAGAAAATGAGTATGAGGGACTGTTAGCAAATAGGATATTCACATTTCATTGTATGAAATGTACAAAAATCTACTTTTCTTGAACATTCTACAGTGAAAATATATCTATATACTATTGTGCAAAATAAACAAAAAAATATAAATTTAAAAAATACACATTAAGAGGTTTTCATCATCTATGACCTCAAGATTTTCAATTTGTAGCTCACTAGGATAGAATCTAATACACATTTGGCATAGAATTTTCAGATTTAAACCTAGTGTCTCTTCAATAGACTGACTTACGACTGTAGTAAAAAATGTTCACAGTGCTAATCTTCCATCAATCATGGAAAATAAAGAAATTTTAAAAAAGTTTTCCAAAGTAAATACTCAGGTACCTTCATGAATTAAACAATTGCTTTTTTTCATGGAAGAAAGAAACAAACATTATCCTCTGATGGTTAAAAAAAGGGTATATGCGTTTATTATAGGAGGCTCCTTTTCCTTTTAAGTGGAGGAATGTGTTGTTATAAAGAGAAAAAGACTATGAACAATGAGCAAGAAAAAACAAAACAAACACTGCAAAGGTGTTTTAGAATGATTTTGACATTTTGCTGTCAGTTGCTTTCACATTTAATTAAAAGGAAGACTAATGAACCACACAATTTGCATTTTATAGCTCCAGGCTCTTTTAAGCAAATGTGGGGACAACTGGGAAGAAAATGGGTCCTTTGATTGTCAGGATCAGAAAGGTTGAAATAGTGCTCATTCCATGTATTCATCAGCATAAGCATTTTTCTAACTTCCCCACACTCTATAGAAATATGTCTGTCCCTGGCTACAGGTCTCTAACAAAAACTGTGCAGTTTATGCAAAGCTTAGATCTTCTTGTCTCCATGCAGCTTCTCAAAACTAAATTTTCTGAGATCTATGGAAGATCTGTTCCACAAGAAATACAAGTTTTCACTCATTAAATTTGCAAGTATTAACTAAGTTATATATATCAAAAATTTCTAAGAGGAAACATCAATAAGAACCTATTATTCCACCAGAGCTCTTTTGACAATATGTGAAATTGATTCTGTTTCATATAACTCATGAAATCTTATATGCAGTTCCACACACAGAATTAAATCTAGTCCCATGATGGGGTAATGGCATCCACTATCTGTTTGAAGGAATATTGCTATGTGCTTTGTCTATATCATTCCTTCTGTAAGAGTAGTATATAAGAATGGTAGAGAACTTAGTAATTATCTTGAAGTTCATACCAGTTAGAGAACTAATTAAATGATTTTTCTGAATCTCAATTTGTTAGTGAAGATAAGAAAAAATGGTAAAACCATCCAGGGAGGATTTTCTATAAAGGTAGTTAAGTTGAACAGCTTAAAAATTCTTATGCTGCCTCATTTAACTCATTCCACCTCTCTGAGAATATTTTTACGTACACTTTGTTTTCAAATATGAATTAAAAATAGTAGTTGTGACACATGGTCTTAGTCGCTCCATGACATGTAGAATCCTCCTGAACCACGGATCAAACCCACATCCCCTATATTGGCAGGTGGATTTTTATTCACTGTACCACCAGAGAAGTCCTTGAGTTTATTTCTGTGTATGGTGTGAGGGAGTATTCTAATTTCATTGATTACATGAGACTGGCCACCTTTTCCAACATTACATGGAGAACTCAAAGTGGCTTAAAGATGAATGTAACATGACCATAAAAATTCTAAAAGAGATCATAGACAAAACATTTGGTCAACATAAATCACTGCATCAGTGTTTTCTTAGGTCAATCTCCCAAGGCGATAGAAATACAAGCAAAAGTAAACAAATGGAATCTCATCAAACTTATCAAGTTTGGCACAACAAAGGAAACCAAGAACAAAATGAAAAGATAGCTTGCATACTGGAAGAAAAAATTTGTAAATAATATGAACAACAAGGGCTTGCTTGATTTCTAAAACATACGAACAGCTCATACAATTCAGTAATTTAAACAATCAAACAACCCCCCCCCCAAAAAAAATGGACAGAAGAACTAAACAGACATTTCTTCAAAAAACACTTTCAGATGGCTAACGGACACACAAAAAGAAGTTCAGCATCACTATTATAAAACTAGAGTTACAATATGATCCAACAATCCCATTTCTGAGCATATATCGACATAAAATTCTAATTCAAAAAGATGTTGGCACCCCAGTGTTCACAGCAGCACTATTTACAATAGTCAAGACAAAGAAACAACCTAAATATCTAGCAATGAATGAATGGATAAAGAAGATGTGTTATATATCAACAGTGAAACACTGCTGCTGCTGCTGCTGCTGCTAAGTCGCTTCAGTCGTGTTTTGACTCTGTGCGACCGTGTAGACAGTAGCCCACCAGGCTCTGCCATCCCTGGGTTTCTCCAGGCAAGAACACTGGAGTGGGTTGCCATTTCCTTCTTCAGAAACCATTAAAAAAATGAAATAATGGGTGTAGCCAGAGACTATCATATGAACATGGATGTAACTAGAGACTATAATTGTGTATAGTTCAATAAAACAAACATTACTGTGGATTATTTGGTGCTTTTTGCATAAGATGCAAAGGTAAGTCAGAAACAGAAAGATGAATGCTATACCATATCACTTATGTGGAATCTAAAATAAGACACAAATGAACCTATTTATAAAACAGATGATGTAACTAGAGACTATAATTGTGTATAGTTCAATAAAACAAACATTACTGTGGATTATTTGGTGCTTTTTGCATAAGATGCAAAGGTAAGTCAGAAACAGAAAGATGAATGCTATACCATATCACTTATGTGGAATCTAAAATAAGACACAAATGAACCTATTTATAAAACAGAATTATTCTCACAGACATAAAAAATGAGCTTATGGCTAGAAAGGGGAAAGGGAGTGGGGAAGGGCTAAATTAGGAGTTTGAGATTAGCAAACTGATCACTACTAAAAATAAAATAGATAAGCATCAAGATCCTACTGTACAGCAAGGGGAAATATATACAACATTCTGTAAATAGCCATAATGGAAAGGAATATGAAAAAGTGTGTATATATATACACATGTATATATACATTCACAACTGAGTCATTTTGCTTTATACCAGAAAATAACAAAACATTGTAAACAACATTGTAAATAAACTGTATGTAGTTCAATAAAACAAACAAATGTTTCTGTGGATTCTTTGGTTCTTTTTGCATAAGATGCAAATTACTAAAGTGTAACTTTTGCTTTATTAAATTTACACTTTTTAATTTTACATATCCTTAAGCTTCTTAAATATAGTATGAAAGAAGCATTTGTAACTTTCTTCTGAAAAGACATGCTTTCAATATTTCAATTTCCAACATGATGTTGCTGAAACGATTTGCATATGGTGTATCCATTCATAAAACTATTAATGAATTAAAAAAATATATATATAGTATTGTATTTCTATTTTGCTATTATATTTTTATTTTTAAAATTGATATTTTTATTTTTATTAGCCAGTTGTATAACTTTCTTCCTTTCTTTCTTTTTTTTTTTTTTTCACTTTACAATATTGTATTGGTTTTGCCATACCGCAACATGAATCTGCCACGGGTGTACATGTGTTCCCTGCCCACTTCCTTCCCCATACCATCTCTCTAGGTCATCTCAGCGCACCAGCCAAAAGCATCCTGTATTATGCATTGAACGTGGACTGGTGATTCATTTCATATATGACATTATACATGTTTTAATGCCATTCTCCCAAATCATCCCACCCTCTCCCTCTACCACAGAGTCCAAAAGACTGTTTTATACATCTGTGTCTCTTTTGCTGTCTCTACAGATTGCTAACAAACACATGAAAAGATGCTCAACATCACTCATTATCAGAGAAATGCAAATCAAAACCACAATGAGGTACCATTTCATGCCAGTCAAAATGGATGTGATCCCAAAGTCTACAAGAAATAAATGCTGGAGAGGGTGTGGGGAAAAGGGAATCCTCTTACACTGTTGGTGGGAATGTAAACTAGTACAGCCACTATGGAGAACAGTGTGGAGATTTCTTAAAAAAAAACTGGAAATAGAACTGCCTTATGACCCAGCAATCCCACTACTGGGCATATGCACCGAGGAAACCAGAACTGAAAGAGACACGTGTACCTCAATGTTCATCACAGCACTGCTTATAATAGCCAGGACATAGAAGCAACCTAGATGTCCATCAGTGCATGAATGGATAAGAAAGTTGTGGTATGTATATACAATGGAGTATTACTCAGCCATTAAAAATAATACATTTGAATCAGTTCTAATGAGGTGGATGGAACTGGAGCCGATTATACAGAGTGAAGTAAGCCAAAAAGAAAAACACCAATACAGTATACTAACACAATATATGGAATTGATAACAATGGTAATGCTATTATTTTTTAAATCATGCTAAGTTTATTTGCTCAGTTGTGTCTGACTCTTTGCGACCCCATGAACATTTGCACACCAGGCCTCTCTGTCCATCACCAACTCTTGGAGTTTACCTAAACTCATGTGCATCGAGTCGGTGATGCCATCTAACCATCTTATTTTCTGTTGTCCCCTTCTCCTCTTGCCTTCAATCTTTCCCAACATTAGGATTTTTCCCAGTGAGTCACTTCTCATCGGGTGGCCAAAATATTGGAGTCTCAGCTTCATCAGTCCTTCCAATGAACGCCCAAGACTGGCCTCCTTTAGGATGGACTGGTTGGATCTCCTTGCAGTCCAAGGGACTCTCAAGAGTCCTCTCCAACACCACAGTTCAAAAGCATCAATTCTTTGGGGCTCAGCTTTCTTTATAGTCCAACACTCACATCTGTACATGACTACTGGAAGAAAACATAACCTTGACTAGATGGGCCTTTGTTGGCAAAGTAATGTCTCTTCTTTTTAATATGCTGTCTGGTTTGGTCATAACTTTCCTTCCAAGTAAGTGTCTTTTAATTTCATGGCTGAAGTCACCATCTGCAGTGATTTTGGAGCCCCCCAAAATAAAGTCTGACACTGTTTCCCTGTCTATTTGCCATGAATGAAATGATGGGACTGGATGCCATGATCTTAGTTTTCTGAGTGTTGAGCTTTAAGCCAACTTTTTCACTCTCCTCTTTCACTTTCTCTTCTTTTTAATATGCTGTCTGGTTTGGTCATAACTTTCCTTCCAAGTAAGTGTCTTTTAATTTCATGGCTGAAGTCACCATCTGCAGTGATTTTGGAGCCCCCCAAAATAAAGTCTGACACTGTTTCCCTGTCTATTTGCCATGAATGAAATGATGGGACTGGATGCCATGATCTTAGTTTTCTGAGTGTTGAGCTTTAAGCCAACTTTTTCACTCTCCTCTTTCACTTTCATCAAGAGGCTCTTTAGTTCTTCTTCACTTTCTGCCATAAGAGTGGTGTCATCTGCATATCTAAGGTTATTGATATTTCTCCTGGCAATCTTAATTCCAGCTTGTGCTTTTTCCAGTCCAGCGTTTCTCATGATGTACTCTGAATATAAGTTAAATAAGCAGTGTGACAATATACACCTTGACATATTCCTTTTCCTACATGGAAGCAGTTTCTAGCTGTTGCTTTCTGACCTGCATACAGGTTTCTCAAGAGGCAGGTCCCATGGTATTCCCATCTCTGAATGGGTGCTTAATTGATATAAAACATTTAAAAGTTTACTGAGTTTATAATATTTTCTTATTCCTTTGTTTAATATTTTATGTCAATTAATTTTCTAATACTATGCCAGCCTTTTATTTTGATAATACATTTTTTATATACTCTAAATTGAATGTATTTATATTTTGATGAGAAATTTTGCAAATGGGCCTAGAATTTCTAGATGCTTCCCAAACTTATAATCACTTGGAACAACTGCCTTTTGACCTCTTTAATAATATTTACTGTAATTTTATTTCTATTTCACTAATTTCTTTATTATAGTTATTAGGCCCATATATTTTGCTTTTCTCAGCTGTTCAAAGTTTAAAAATTAGCTTATTAAATATCTGAGTTTGTTTTCATTTCTAGTCAAAGCTAGTTATTAAGATTTTAAGATTACAAATTATCTATTTGCTTCCACTTCAGAGTCAAAGCTATGGTTTCTCCAGTAGTCAAGTATGCATGTGTGAGTTGAACCATAAAGAAAGTTGAATGGCTGTGATCCAAAAGTCTACAAGCAATAAATGCTGGATAGGATGTGGAGAAAAGGGAACCCTCTTACACTGTTGGTGGGAATGCAAACTACTACAGCCATTACAGAAAACAGTGTGGAGATTCCTTAAAAAATTGCAAATAGAACTGCTTTATGACCCAGCAATCCCACTGCTGGGCATACACACCGAGGAAACCAGAGTTGAAAGAGACACATGTACCCAAATATTCATTGCAGCATTGTTTATAATAGCCAGGACATGGAAACAACCTAGATGTCCATCAGCAGATGAATGGATAAGAAAGCAGTGGTACATATACACAATGGAATATTACTCAGCCCTTAAAAAGAATAAATTTGACTCAGTTCTAATGAGATGGATGAAACTGGAGCCAATTATACAGAGTGAAGTAAGCCAGAAAGAAAAACACCAATACAGTATACTGACACATATATATGGAATTTAGAAAGATATAATGATGACCCTGTATGTGAGACAACAAAAGAGACAGAGATGTATAGAACGGACTTTTGGCCTCTGAGGGAGAGGGGGAAGGTGGGATGATTTTGGAAAATGGCATTGAAACATGTATACTATCGTATAAGAAATGAAGTGCCAGTCTATGTTCAATACAGGATACAGGATGCTTGGGGCTGGTGCACGGGATGATCCACAGAGATGATATGGGGTGGCAGGTGGGAGGGGGCTTCGGCATTGGGAGATCATGTACACCTGTGGCTGATTCATGTCAATGTATGGCAAAACCAATACAGTATTGTAAGATTAAAAATAAATAAATAAACAAACAAACAAACAAATAAATAATAAAGGAGAAAAAAAACAAGAAAAAAAATTTGAACCCTATAGAACTGATGCGTTCAAACTATGATGCTGGAGAAGACTCTTGAGAGTTCCTTGGATCACAAGGAGATCCAACCAGTCCATCCTAAAGGACATCCGTCCTGACTACTCATTAAAAGGACTGATGCTGAAACTGAAACTCCAGTACTTTGGCCACCTGATGCAAATAACTGACTCATTTGAAAAGATCCTGATATTGGGAAAGATTGGAAGAAAGAGAAGAAGGGGACAAAAGAGGATGAGATCGTTGGATGGCATCAGTGACTCAATGGACATGAGTTTGAGTAAGCTACAGGAGATGGCAATGAATAGGGAGGCCTGGAATGCTGCAGTCCATGGGATTGCAAAGAGATGGACGTGACTGAACTAAAATGATGTATGTTTTTCATTTTTGAAAATATTCTACTTTGCCTCATAATTTTCTGACTATGCATTATTTAGAGATGCAAACTTAAATAATCAAAATTTCAAATATTTTTCTTATTCTTCCTTTTAACTCAATGCAGTCAGAGTTTGAAATCAGTTGAATATCAGTCTTTGTCTATCAGTTGAGTCTAGGCTTATAACCCAATAAGGGATTGGATTTCCTAAATATCCTTTGATCACTTGAAAACTTTTGGAAAAGGCATATATAATAAAGTTACCCACAATTATTTCTTATATTACTTTAAATTTTTGCTTGTTATTTTGAGACTATGCTAACAGTGCATCATATTCATACAAATTCAGAATTGCTATATACATATTACAAATATAAATGATTTGTTGTTGGGTGGGCTTAAGTATGAAACTCAATACTTTGGCCACATCATGTGAAGACTTGACTCATTGGAAAAGACCCTGATGTTGGGAGGGATTGGGGGCAGGAGGAGAAGGGGACGATGGAGGATGAGATGGCTGGATGGCATCACCGACTCAATGGATGTGAGTTTGAGTAGACTCTGGGAGTCAGAGATGGACAGGGAGGCCTGGGGTCACAAAAGAGTCAGACATGACTGAGCTACTGAACTGAACTGAAGTATGTGTCTTTCAGATTTTCAGAAAAAATATTGGTATTTAATATTGCCTCTTTCTCAAATGATTTTGTGTAGTTTGACTGATAGACTCTGTCTTGATCTAAGGTTGACCATCAATGAGAAAGAGATTCCAAAACTCCAATATAAGTTTCTTGGCAACTCAGTAAGTCTTTATTCAGATATGTTATGATCTGTTATTATAAAATACCTGTGACTAGCTGCATTAGAACAATTTATTTTAAAATAGCCCTGTGAATGTGTATCAGAACATGAATTTATATCCACATATTTCAGTTTGGCAGTTAGATATTTTGCATACTAGGCACAACGATATTCTGGTAAACAGTCATATATAACTCTTTTTTCCTAGATATTCATTCATTGTGAAATATCTCACAGAAGGGGACCAAGAAGTGATAAAAGAACCTGTACAATACTGTGATAACTTGACTGGTTTGTTGGAAGTATAAAAAGCTAGTACAATGACGGATTGCTATAAACAGTTAATGATGTTAGGATTTTTTTCCCCTAAGATGAGCTGCAATGTGGAGCTTGTCACAGGGTATTTCTGAGATGATTTTTTCTGCTTTACTCAAGAACCAGAGTAATTATCTCCTGACTTCAGTTCTGCCTATAAGCACCATCTCCACTATGCTGCTACCATTAACAGACTAATTAGGGAAGCTATCATAATCTCAAAGTGTGCTAAGTGATGAGACTCTGCCTCATAAAATGTTCATTAGAGGACAAATTACCATTTTTTAAATAGAGAAAACATCTTCTCAAAATATGTGTCTTCTGATCTTCTTTGCCAACATCTCAGGCTTGCTTACTACTGCTATTCATTATTACAGCCATTAGGACTAGTTAAGTCTGAAATTGATCTCATTCTAATATAAATGTTTTAAGCATTAAATCAACATTCACAAAATTCCTTTGTGGTATTGTTTGAACAGAGGAGAAAGGAAACACCATAAACTGCCTGTCAATACACTCAGTGGATATGGGTAGAATTGGTAATATGTTGTTGAGATTGCACCTAACAAGCATAGTTATCTATGGCGTGTAGAGTTTTGCTACTTCTTCACTAGATTGGAACAAAACACATTTATTTTTATGCCTTTTCTTGAGAGAGGAGGGGCATGGATAAGCTCACATCTCTGCATGAATATAAAAGCATACAAACAAATTTTCCCTAGTTAAAAAATCTAAAGAAGCCCAAGTTTTGGCCAGAAAGTCTATAGTTATGTTAATTAACAATTTTGTTATGTTAATTAACAATTATCCTATTCTTTACTATTTTACTATCTTTCACATCTGATCTTAATTTCCAATTTAAGTAAGTCTGATGTATTCAAATATGACAGTGATCATTCTGCCCATATTAAGAATAGGATTACCTTCAATAAATAAATAACTGAATATCAACTAAGGTAGCTAGTTTAGGCAGATCAAAGAGAATTTCTAAGTTGGATGTTTTCTTATTTGGAACATATATTTGCAAACTTTTAAAGAACAATTACTAGTAAACTACCAAGACAAATTCAAAGTACTATTGAATCAGAGGGCTAGGATGTTTAGAGGGTTTCAGTTTCTCTCTTCTTTTTACGTTACTGCGTCTCAGACTGAACTGTGCAATTCCTGTCAACCTGTGAAGTACTTGGAGTCTGAGCCCTCCTGAAAGTACAGAGAGCCCGAGGCAAGCACATGCACATGCTCCAAAACAGACTGCTTCAGTTTTATACTCCATTTAACAGTATGTTTTTATGCTCAAGTTTCATTTTAGTTTGCAGTGTTAAATTTCCAGCATCTACCTGATTAGGGTCATGGAGTTGCATGAAACAGTTACAAAAGACAGTCTGAGTAAATCTTGGCTTTAATGCTGAAGAGGGGTCAAGGCCCTTCTGTTGATAATTGAGAAAATCTTGTTTTAAAACTAAGGACCTTGAAACTATCCAAAAGGAGGCTTACTTCAAAAGAAGTTATAAAATATAGTGAGAATTTCAGAGCAGATGGTTCATAGATCATTTAATTGATATGCAATGCCAACAGGAGCTGTTGGGGGAAATATATATATATATATATGGTAGATGTGCAGTGAAATTGTATAAATATTTATTCAAATTCAGGGAAGTGTAGCAAAGATAAGAACTGACTATTTCTTTTAGGTTCTGAGAGATAAATATGGAAGTCTTGTATTAGATTTCCTTTGGAATGGATTTTTAGATCTTGGCTTAGTTTTTGCAGGATTGTTTACATGCCTTATTATAAGGCTGATATCATTCACAACTTGTGCAGTTACACAGGGTCCATACTTAAAGAGCCCCATGCTTAGTTTAATGTTCTGCTGTGGTCTTTCTTTAAAAGTTTTGATCAAGAGTTCCCAGACTATCACTTTTGTACTGGGTGCCCCAAATTATTTAAAAAGCTTTGCTTCTGCCTGGATATTTTTTTTAAATAAAACAATATATAAAACATCATCGAGGTGAGGCATCCTTTCACCTAAATTGCTGGTTGACAAACAAATGAAAGGAGTAAGGGCAGAAACTTTGAGTAACCATGCCGTGAATCTCAAGGTATTTGAGGCTATCAAAACAAAGTGACATGCAGGTACTTTTAAAAATTTATAACCACAGTTTTTGTTTTCTATAATAAACCCACAATCTGGTTAAAGAAGATAACTTTATCTATTGTTAGGTGCTTTTAAGATTTTGCCTTCTAAAAATACTAAGCACAATAAATATAACACTGGCATATTGTGGTTCCACAAAAAATGACCAAGATACCTTATTGCCAGGCATTTGTTTTCCCAAAGCAAAGACAACAAATAGAACCTCTTTGCTATAAAGTCAAGCAAAATGAATAGAATAGAGGTAGTCCAACTGACAACAATTTTGAGGTTTCTTGATATGGGTAGATACCTTCAATCTCATATATATATCAGCATCTTTCAAATGTATTGATAAACACAGAGGCTCTGATGTGTGCAAATAAAGATAGAATTTGTTAATTCTTCATGGGCCACACTGATTAAATATATCAAACAGGGAGATGTTGATTATTCTCCCTCATAGTGATAAAGATGTCCTCTTTTAAATATGATTCTTAAGTAGATAGAGTCTAGTAAGCCTCATTCACCTAGAGGAACTAAAACCAAGATTTATTTTATCATCCTTTGGTTCAATTCACATTTATAAATTGTCCTTTTCATGACCACCTCAGGGTTCTGCTTCAATTCAATATTAAACCATGTACCATCAAATATTAATGAGAAAAGTCAGAGCCATTTATATTTTATGCTGAAATGTAGCCAATTTTTCCAGAGTGATAATATAATTATAGAACCAATTTTGAAGTGCATAATGGATTTTTAAAAGTTAACTTATCCATAATAGACTGCAGCCAGATGTTAAGTAAGATACTGGGTGAGGGAAGACCCTGATCGTGTAGCATATAAACAATTCAGTACAATGAAACCTGAACTGGTATAATGGTACCGGACTACTAAATACATAGTAAATATTTTCTCCAACATTTTAGTTTTTTTCCCAACATCTTCAACAAAGTCTCCTCTTTTAGACAAGATAAGAAGTGCTTCATAAATTTAGAGGCTATATTTAGTGAGGGTCATAGTAGGATGGAATAACATCAACAGAAGAGAAGACCTTAACACACCATATATCTCTCTATTCAAATTTTCTGCCTACTCCACTCTATTCACTTCCCCTAATTCCATCATAAGAATGCTTTCTAAGCACTTTAATGATATCTATATTGTTCAATTAAATGTTTTTTTTTCTACCTTACCACACCTTAACAATGCATTTCTGACAATACTTTTCCCCATGTTACCTTCTCAGACACTACGATCTTTTCCTTCTTGTTTCTCTGATCCTCACTATTCATTTTCTTCTGAAAGTTCATCATATGCTTTTTATTAAGTAAAATATTATTTCTAGTCTTGCTTCAATTTGTTCACAGGAAATCTCATCCCTGCCCAACACTTCAGGTGGTATGACAATGGCTCACACATGTGTATCTCTACATTACGTATCATCTTGGTGGATTAAAGACACTGATTTAACCAGCTTCTTGAAATATAGATTTTTCAAGACAATGAAAACATACGTGAAACAAAATTATAATCATTTCTCCACTCACTATTAAAGACACACACACATGAAAGAAAAAATCTTGCTCTAGAATTTTCTCTTTCAACCAACTCCATAACTATGTATTCAATTAAACATATTCAAAATTTTAGATTCATTCCTAAACTTTTCTCTCTTGTAGTTGCAATTTCTAAAACTTTACCAATACAGCTTTGCTTCCTAAATATTTGTAAAAGTTATTCACTTATCTCTATCTCAGAAATAAACATTCTAGTCCAAACAGTCATCATTTCTCACCTGGACTAATAGAATAGCTCTATAAAAAATTATGTTTATATTGACTTTTACTGACCCTGTTCTCTAATCTGCAGGAAGAGACATAATTTAAAAGTTAAAATTCAATAATTAAATTCCTCTATTTAAATTCTCAGTAGTTACCCCATTACTCTTGGATCAAGACCAAGATCCTTAACATGATTACCAAGGCTCTGCACAGTATTTTCTTATCTTCAGTCATGCTGCCTATTTTCAGAACCATTTAAATACCGGAGTTTCTACATTTTGATGCTTTCCACATGCTCTTTCTGTGTTATACATACCCTGCCTCTCCATCTCTGTTTTTCACCTAATTAAATCCTCTTAATCTCCAGATCTCAACTCAAAAGCCAGTTTTTCATTAAAGACTTCCCTTCCTCATTTTCTATACTCCTGGCTAGATTAAGTCCAACTCTTTTACACTGTGGTTGCACTCGTCGATTTTTAATGATTTTGTGATATTTACCTACTGACCTGTTTTAATACACCAGTTCCCTGAGAGTAAATCCTGTAATCTTGATTACAAAGACTATTCAGTAGCTGAATACATCAAAACTTATTTGCAAGAATAAACTAACTGATTCATTTCCTAGTGTATTTATTTTTTTAATTTTAAATTAATTTATTTTAACTGAAGGATAATTACTTAACAATATTGTGATGGTTTTTGCCATACATTTACATGATTTTGTCATAGGTATACATGGACCCTATCCTGAACCCCCTCCCACCTTCCTCCCCATCCTATCTCTAGGTTGTCCTGGAGCACTGACTTTGAGTGCTATGCTTCATGCATTAAACTCACACTAGTTAATCATTTTACTTATGGTAATGCATATGTTTCTATGCTATTCTCCCAAATCATCCCACCATCTCCTTCCACTGAGTCCAAAAGTCTATTATGTTTGTGTCTCCTTTGCTCCTTGTATGTAGGATCATTGGTACAACCTTTCTAAATTTCATATATATGTGTTAATATACAGTATTTGTCTTTCTCTTTCTGACTTACTTCATTCTGTAAAATAGGCTCTAGGTTCATCTACTGCATTAGTACTAACTCAAAAGTTTTCCCTTTTATAGCTGAATAATATTTCATTGCATATACGTACCATAACTTTCTTATCCATTCATCTCCTGAGGGATATCTAGGTTGGTTTCTGTCCTAGCCATTGTAAACAGTGCTACAATGAACACTGGGGTACATGTGTCTCTTTAAATTTTGGTTTTCTTGGGGTAAATGCCCAGCAGTGGAATCGCTGTGTCATATGGCAGTTCTATTCCCAGCTTTTTAAGGAATCTCCATACTGGTCTCCATAGTGGCTGTGGCAGTTTGCATTCCCACCAACAATGTAAAAGTTTAAAGGCAATTTACCCAAACCATTGAGAAACATTTCAGAAAGCTGAATCAAGAACTCTAGATAGTTTCAACAAGAGATCAGACTTCTTTCCTGTCTCCCTTCCTTCTTTTTCTTCCTTCCTTCGTGCATTTCTGACTGCCTGTTCTTGTTTTCTTTGTTGTTGTTGTTGTTGTTGTTGTTTTTCCAGTCACAGTTGAGAACTTAGAATGGAGTTTTGTGCATTTTAGATGCTCAAAAAAATTTGCTGAATTAATGAATCAGAATATCCAAAATGTGCAAATCAAAATCAAGCCTTATATAAGAAATGGCTTTGAATATTTTTAAAATTAAACTAAATCTTGACTTTAATGCCATCTCCATGGAGTTCTCTTCTGAAACCCAGAGAAATATCAGTGTATGCACTTGTCATCAGGAAAGTCCACACAACTCTCTCACAACATTGCATGTTCTCTATAGTTTTCTAATCAAAATGTTTGGTTCTTTTATGAGTAATGTGTACTTTTTGAACTTTTAGAGAGCTTGCTCAGGGCACTATTGAGGTTAAAGGGCCTAAGAGATTGCTTTCAACCATTCCTAGGGGGGAGTTAACAAAGGCAGCTACCCCAGTAACTCAGGATGGATTACAGACTGACAGTACACTCAGTCTCCCTTTGCTGTCAACCACACTGAAAGCAAATTCTCAACAGGAAATAAAGATAACTTTCATGGTAAGAAGCCATTCCCCTGTTTTCTCAAAGATATTTTTTAAAATGAGGGAGTTTATTACTCAAAATCTATGCAGTTTTCCTCAAAAGAGTGAGTTAGTCATACAGAGAGAGTTTATGCAGAAACTCTAATATAAAATGACTCTAAAACCCTGACCCCTGCACTTGGCTCCCACTTTTTTTTTTCACTGTTTCTCACGGGAAATACTGATAATTGACTTCAATCTGTCAGCTCATCTGCTTTTATCATGGCAAAACATTTAAGGCATATCTCCTGTACTATTCCAGCATTTTAATCCCTAACCTGTCTTTAGATCTGAGCCTTCAATATTTCTATTTTTTCATGCCACATGTGACTAGACTGCTATTTGGCCAGGGAAGCACTACAGATAATTATCATGGGGCAGCTACAACAGCATCAAAAAGAATGCCAAGGCCAAAGTCTCAGTGCACTCCTTTGGAGACACTGTTTGGTTCAGTGATGTTAATTTTTGGCTTCTTCTAAATGCTCATTGAAAACAGAGTTTAGATAAAGAGAAGAAATGGTCAACAGATGGTATAAACAGCAGGAAGATTCTAGATTTGGAGGGAGAAAATGAAGGAAATGTGATCCCTCAAATTCTAATACAGAGTAAATTAAATGCTAACTAGAGTTCAAGAGTTATCTTAACCTCTCCAAATACACTGAGCTTCCAATGTACATTTTCTACAATTCTCTTGTATTCTACATACAAATTTACAGTGGGCTATATATTCTCTGCAAATATATATATATATTTTATATATGTGTCAAAAATTAAATTAAATTCTCTCCTATCACCAGAGATAAAAAAGCTAATCCTTTGGTATATATTTAAATAGCACATAAAATATATGTTATTATGACTGTACACTATAAACTGTCTTTTTAGCATGCATTTTTATTTAAGGAAGAACCATGATCAGGTTTTATATTAATGAGTATTATTTTACAACATCATTTTCAAGGGATAATGGCATCTAGCTTAAAATGTACCTTTAAAATTAACTCACATTTTTTGAACCATAGAATTTTCAGTTTCTTCTTTTTAACAGTATATAGACCCCTTGGGTTAAATCTTTGTTTTTATTCAATTTTTAAAAAAAATAAATTCCTATAGCAAATATGCCTGGGTAAAGTGAGGTAGAACATCAAGCACAGAGCATTCAATAAAAATTTCTTAATAATTTTAAACAAGCCAATAAACGATTGTGAGAGCTGACACCTCCTTGGATATCATTCACTCTCTGAAGAATTAAAAGGTACTGTGGAGAAAGCTGAGCGCTAAAGAATTGATGCTTTTGAACTGTGGTGTTGGAGAAGACTCTTAAGAGTCCCTTGGACTCCATGGAGGTCCAACCAGTCCATTCTGAAGGAGATCAGCCCTGGGTGTTCTTTGGAAGGAATGATGCTAAAACTGAAACTCCAATACTTTGGCCACCTCTTGCAAAGAGTTAACTCATTGGAAAAAACTCTGATGCTGGAAGGGATTGAGGGCAGGAGGAAAAGGGGACAGCCGAGGATGAGATGGCTGGATGGCATCACCGACTCAATGGACGTGAGTTTGAATGAACTCCGGGAGATGGTGATGGACAGGGAGGCCTGGAGTGCTGGCGATTCATGGATCGCAAAGAGTCGGACACGACTGAGCGATTGAACTGAATTCAACTGAAGAAATAGACAGTGGGAACATTTCAGAATGTCAGACCGCAGTTGGCAGGCTATTTTTTTTTTTAATATACCATTTATGAAAAACCCAGAGTGCCTAGCAGCTTATCTTAATAAAGCTGCTTTACTGAACTATATCTTGGCATTTAACTCAAAGTGGAGTACAGGTACACTTATGAGGAAAGATGTTCTTTCTTTTACTCATTTTTTTCATGCACAATGTAAAAATTTAAACTGAGGATTACTTCTGAAATGTTATAGAATGGAAACTTTAAGATTTACATGGTAATGACCAAATAATAAATTCTCATATAACATCTATTGATGCATCTTTTGTTTCCATTAGAGTTATCCAAATCATAAACTAACAGCTACATTTTGAAGCTTCACTGGTGGGCTAATATTGTGCTATAGTTATTTATCTCATAGAAAATTGCTACATTAAAACAATACTCTGCAATTATTAGTTTCCAAAACAGAACACTCTAGCTTGTTTTAGCTAATCACTAAGTCATGCAAATGTTATTACTGTCATCCCTCTTACTAAATAATTGAATATTAGAACCTTTGAAAATGATGTTATTTATATATGTCATTATATAAATTGCTTGTAATACATATCTTTATAATGAAAAAAGACCAGACCATCAGATTTGGTTATGTCTGTAGCAGTGGTCTGTTTCTTTGCTTAATGTTTTCATTCATTCAACAAATATTCATTGAATACCACCTAAATAGTCATGGCTCTATGAACTAAGAATGCAATAATGAATAAAAAAGATAAAACCCCAAACTCACTGTTCATGACATTTTCTGTGGCCTACACTGATACCAAAATTAGTTTCTAATTTGCCCCCACTGAATTGAATTTATCTATTTGCAATCTGTCTATATTTTGTATAATCATTTTCTATATTGAGACCTCAGACTTTTCCCATTTCTGAATGCTTGTAATGAAGGATATTTCCCTTAGCATCTTTATACTTTTCTTAAGTTTTATTACGCACTTCTTCTCATGCATTTGTATGAACCAAGTACTGATTTAATGGACTTGCTATTTTAGGATCCATTTATTAAACCTTCAATTTTCTTTAAAGTCTCAAATCAGTTCCATGATTTAAAACTAGCACATCATTATGCCTCTATTTTTTTTTTTTTTTTGCCTAAAATAGGGCATTATTTTATATAATATTTAGAACTCAAAATTGTTCTTCATTAATACAGATGTCTGGAACTAATACATAAGACCTATTGATTAGACTGTGTTAACATTCACACACACACAAAAAGAGCAGCAATTTGCAGTTGCCATGCATGAAATATAAAAAGGGATCTAGTATTGAGAAGGGGATTCTACTCAAAAGTGTTCCAAGTTTAAGATTTGATGAGGCTGTGATAATTTTGCTTAAAAGTCAACCAATTAACAACTCAAACTTTATTATGGATTGAGCTATAAGCACATCCATGACACTTTCTATCATTATTCTTATTAAATGCTAAATATTTGATTAATGAATGAACCGTGGTTAGTGGTTGGTAACTTTGCTGATATTATCATGTAATGACTCAAAATCAATGATCTGCAAAATGTTGTCCTTGGAAAACTACCTTAGTCAAGCTAAGTTTCCTGTATAACTATCACCAAAAATAAAGGAGATCATTTTGGCAAATAGGTGGACAATGGGGACTCCTTCAGTTGGCTTCAGAATAAGCAAAGATAGTGATTCTAAACATGGAACACCATGCCAGATGGCAAACATAGTTCCACTACATATAACTCAGCTTAGTTACTCTGTTCCTGTGTATATTGTTGTTTTTCTTTTTTTGAGGGGTGAATTGGTGAAGGGAAAATATACTGTAAAGGAAAATTAAGAAATTGAGGCAAAAAACTTAATTGTGCCACAATATTTCCATCGGTAAAGTGGGAATGATAGCAATACATATCTCATAGGGTTGTACCAAAGATTAAGTTAATTTATATTTATCAAGCTCTTAAACCAATGCCTGACATATAATAGGTCCTACATATGCAATTTATTATATTTAGCATGTATTAAGTTTATTATCAGATAGATAAATAAATGTATATATTTATTATGTATTAATTTTATTAT
>SJYC01073435.1:0-11394 GCA_006408675.1 Madoqua kirkii
ATCCACTGGATCATGGAAAAAGCAAGAGAGTTCCAGAAAAACTTCTATTTCTGTTTTATTGACTATGCCAAAGCCTTTGACTGTGTGGATCACAATAAACTGTGGAAAATTCTGAAACAAATGGGAATACCAGACCACTTGACCTGCCTCTTGAGAAATCTATATGCAGGTCAGGAAGCAACAGTTAGAACTGGACATGGAATAACAGACTGGTTCCAAATAGAGAAAGGAGTACGTCAAGGCTGTATATTGTCACCTTTCTTGTTTAATTTCTATGCAGAGTCCATCATGAGAAACGCTGGACTGGAAGAAACACAAGCTGGAATCAAGATTGCCAGATATCAATAACCTCAGATATGTAGATGACACCACCCTTATGGCAGAAAGTGAAGAGACACTAAAAATTCTTTTGATGAAAGTGAAAGAGGAGAGCGAAAAAGTTGGCTTAAAGCTCAACATTCATAAAATGAAGATCATGGCATTCAATCCCATCACTTCATGGGAAATAGATGGGGAAACAGTGGAAACAGTGTCAGACTTTATTTTTTTGGGCTCCAGAATCACTGCAGATGGTGACTGCAGCCATGAAATTATAAAGGACGCTTACTCCTTGGAAGGAAAGTTATGACCGACCTAGATAGCATATTCAAAAGCAGAGACATTACTTTGCCGACTGAGGTCCATCTAGTCAAGGCTATGGTTTTTCCTGTGGTCATGTGTGGATATGAAAGTTGGACTGTGAAGAAGGCTGAGAGCTGAAGAATTGCTGCTTTTGAACTGTGGTGTTGGAGAAGACTCTTGAGAGTCCTTTGGACTGCAAGGAGATCTAACCAATCCATTCTGAAGCAGATCAACCCTGGGATTTCCTTGGAAGGAATGATGCTCAAGCTGAAATTCCAGTACTTTGGCCACCTCCTGAGAAGAACTGACTCATTGGAAAAGACTCTGATGCTGGGAGGGATTGGTGGCAGGAGGAGAAGGTGCAACCGAGGATGAGATGGCTAAATGGCATCACAGACTCGATGGACATGAGTCTGAGTTAACTCCGGGAGTTGGTGATAGACAAGGAGCTTGGCGTGCTGCGATTTTTAAGAGTCAGACACGACTGAGCTACTGAACTGAACTGAACTGAACTGAACTGAAAGTCACTCAGTCGTGTCTGACTTTTGTCATCTCACTGATTGTAGCCTGCCAGGCTCCTCTGTCCATGTGTTTCTCCAGACAAGAATACTGAGTGGGCTGCCATTTCCTTTTCCAGGGGATCTTCCCGACTTAGGAATTGAATCCAGTTCTCCTACATTGCAGGCAGATTCTTTACCAACTGAGCTATGAAGGAAGCCCGCAGAGAAATCAAAGGAGTTCCAGAAAAGCATCTACTGCTGCTTCATAGACTACACTAAAGCCTTTGACTGTGTGTATCACAACATGGTGGAAAATTCTTAAAGAGATGGGAACACCAGACTACTTTCCTGCCTCCTAAGAAACCTATATGTGGGTTGAGAAGCAACAGTTAGAATCTTACATTGTACAGTTGACTGGTGAAAAATTTGGAAAGGAGTATGACAAGGCTGTATATTATCACCCTGCTTATTTCACTCCTATGCAGAATATATCATGAGAAATTCTGGGCTAGATGAATCACAAGCTACAGTGAAAATTACTAGGAGAAATATCAACAACCTCAGATATACAGATGATACCACTGTAATGGCAGAAAGTGAAGAGAAACTACAGAGCCTCTTGATGAGGATGAAAGAGTGAACAAGTTGTCTTAAAATTCAACATTTAAAACATTAAGATCATGGCATCTGGTCCCATCACTTCTTGGCAAACAGAAAGTAGAAAAATGAAAGCAATGACAGATTTTATTTCCTTGGCTTACAAAATCACTGTGGAGAGTGACTGCAGTCATGAAATTAAATATGCTTTCTCCTTGAAAGAGAACTATGACAGACCTAGGCAGTGTATTAAAAAGCAGAAACTTCGCTTTGCCAATAAAGGTCCATAAAGTCGAAGCTATGATTTTTCCAATAATCGTGTACGGATGTGAGAGATGGACCATGAAGAAGGCTGAGCACTGAAGAATTGATACTTTCAAATGGTGGCTCTGGGGAAGACTCTTGAGAGTCCCTTGGACAGCAAGGAGATCAAATCAGTCAATTCTAAAGGAAATCAACATTGGGAGGACTGATGATTAGGCCACTTGATGGGAAGAACTTACTCACTGGAAAATACCCTGATACTGGGAAAAACTGAAAGCAAAAGGAGAAGGGGACAGTGGAGGATAAGATGGTTAGATAGCATCATCTACTCAACGAACATGAATTTGAACAAACTGCAGGAGACAGTGGAGGACAGGGGAGTCTGGTGTTCTACAGTCCATGGGGTCACAAAGAGTTGGATACAAGTTATTGGCTGAACAACAATTGAAATCAGAGGGTTCTGTTTCCAAGCTTTGGCATATTTGGCTATAACTGGATTTTAATTAAAAATTTTATATGCTTTACAGTTTAATGTCTTTAAGATTCCCTTACTACTTTCAGTGAAAAACTTCCAGTCATGAAGATCAGTCTCCACCCTCACACAAATATTCAGAACTGTACTGAATTTAATCAGGAGATAGTCACTTGCTTTATTTTAGTCAGCACTGATGCCTGTGTTCAATTATGTTTGGACCATTTGGCACCTGGTCAGGATGGTTCAGAGTTCTTTATAAGGCAGAATTCTCTCCAGGAAACCCACTAGTTATACTGCATATATAATATATGAAGTTAGGTTCACCCTGCAAGATTATAGGTGAGATGAATACCACATGTCACTTGCAAAATATGGAAGTAAATAATTACATTCTTACTCTAATGATTTCATACTAATAAATACTATAGCATATATTGCTAGCAAATTTTATTAGATAATGATCTCATACTAATACATACAATAGCATATGTTGCTAGTAAATTTGATTAGACAACTATAAAGGTCTTACATTAATTTTTATTGAAGTATTATTGACATATAGTGTTAGTTATATTAGTTTCAGATGTATGCATTACTTGGCAAATGCTTCTTACAGTTTCTATACAAAACTGAGATTGTATTCTTACCATTTTCACTTGGAAATGAGTGTAATCTCCATAGCCTCTGAAATACCTACTGTTGTCCACAGAAATCAAAACCCAAATTTAACTTACTTTCACCACTGACATTTTTCTTTTGAGGCCACTTCTCAAGAGAAGGTACTTCCTTTCAATAGATGCAAACGTGATTTAAACTGCCTGCCAGATAATTTTAGCCTTCACCAGACAGTAACATGTTGACATGCATGCCAAGCAGAGATACATTATACAAGATGCACTCATCAAACAGATACAGACTGTTAGCACAGTACAAATCCTAGATACAGAAAAAGACAGATTCTGAAAATCCTGTGTCATGTTTTCTGTCAGGCAATATACCCCTCTGAGTTACAGGGTTACTTATACAAGCCCATTCTCATAAACAATAAGTAAATACACAAAAAATGGCAATTTAAATCGGGACTTGTATATTTTTGTCTAACAAGAATTACTTTATGCTTTTATAAAAACTGAACACAAGGATTATATTTAAACTTTATTTGGTTTAGAAAAAAATATTGTTTATAGGAATCTGAGGCATTTTCATATAACATGTTATAATAACAGTAGTCATTTGCAACACCCTGATTTTTTTCAATGTGCTAAGTGAGTATATTTTTAAATTTTTGATATAATTAAAGCTTTACATATCATTTAAAAATGGTAAGAAAGGTCTTATGTGACTTTTGCTTTGCTGCTAGCAATGGTAACACCTTGGAAAATTATAGAACATTATCACAACTCAGATACTGACATAAATAGTCAAAATTTGAAATATTTCCATCAGGACTAAGATCCTTCATGTTGTCCTTTTATATTCATACTTCATTCCCACTCCTATCCCTTCCTTTACTGCTGGCTACTGTTAATCTGTTTTCCATTTTAAAAGTTTTAGCATATCAAGACCATTCTATTACTGCAGTCATACTGTGTGTTGCCTATAGTATTAGGTTATTTTTTCTCTCAGTATCATTCTCTGGTGATGGATCCAGGTTGTTGCATTCACCAATAGTTCATTCCTTTTCATGCTGAGTAGTAATCCATGGTATGAATGTACTATCACTTGTGTAACCATTAAATCATTAAAAAACATTTAGGTGGTTTCCAGGTTTATAGTTTATTATCTATAAAGCTGATATAAAGATTTGTGAACAGGTTTTTGCATAAACATAAATTTTCATTTCTCTGGGATAAATTCCAGGAGGAAAAATGTGAGTCATATTATAGTTGCATGTTAGCTTTGTAACAAACTATCAAAGTGTTTTCCAGAGTGGCTGTATAATTTTATATTCATACCAGCAATGTATGATTTCAAAAGTTTCTCTCTTTCCTACTAACAGTTGGTGTTATAACTTAATTATTTTAAGAAGAGTTTATTTTATTTTATTATAAATAAGAACTGTACAAAAAAGGATCTACATAACCCAGATAGTCACAATGGTGTGATCACTTAAACTCACACAGAGACATCCTGGAGTGTGAAATCAAGTGGGCCTTAGGAAGCATCACTATGAACAAAGCTAGTGGAGGTGATGGAATTCCAGTGGAGCTATTTCAAATCCTGAAAGACAATGCTGTGAAAATGATGCACTCAATACGCCAGCAAATTTGGAAAACTCAGCAGTGGCCACAGGACTGAAAAAGGACAGTTTTCATTCCAATTACAAAGAAAAACAATACCAAAGAAAGCTCAAACTACCACACAACTGCACTCATCTCACATGCCAGTAAAGTAATGCTCAAAATTCTCCAAGCCAGGGTTCAGCAGTATGTGAACCGTGAACTTCCAGATGTTCAAGCTGGATTTAGAAAAGGCAGAGGAACCAGAGATCAAAATGCCAGCATCCGCTGAATCATGGAAAAAGCAAGAGAGTTCCAGAAAAGCATCTATTTCTGTTTTATTGACTATGCCAAAGCCTTTGACTGTGTGGCTCACAATAAACTGTGGAAAATTCTGAAAGAGATGGGAATACCAGACCACCTGATCTGCCTCTTGAGAAATCTATATGCAGGTCAGGAAGCAACAGTTAGAACTGGACATGGAACAACAGACTGGTTCCAAATAGGAAAAGGAGTACATCAAGGCTGTATATTGTCACCCTGCTTATTTAACTTCTATGCAGAGTACATCCTGAGAAATGCTGGGCTGGAAAAAGCACAAGCTAGAATCAAGATTATTGGTAGAAATATCAATAACCTCAGATATGTAAATGATACCACCCTTATGGCAGAAAATGAAGAACTAAAGAGCCTCTTGATGAAAGTGAAAGAGGAGAGTGAAAAGGTTGGCTTAAAGCTCAACATTCAGAACAATAGGATCATGGCATCCGGTCCCATTACTTCATGGCAAACAGATGCAGAAACAGTGGAAACAGTCAGACTTTATTTTGGGGGGGCTCCAAAACCACTGAAGATGGTGACCACAGCCATGAAATTAAAAGACGCTTACTCCTTGGAAGGAAAGTTATGACGAAACTAGACACCATATGAAAAACCAGGGCATTACTTTGCCAAAAAAGGTCTATCTAGTCAAGGCTATGGTTTTTCCAGTAGGTATGTATGGATATGAGAGTTGGACTATGAAGAAAGCTGAGTGCCAAAGAATTGATGCTTTTGAACTGTGGTGTTGCAGAAGACTCTTGAGAGTCCCTTGCACTGCAAGGAGATCCAGCCTATGATTCCTAAAGGAGATCAGTCCTAAATGTTCACTGGAAGGACTGATGTTGAAGCTAAAACTCCAATATTTCGACCACCTGATGCAAAGAGTTGACTCATTTGAAAAGACCTTGATGCTGGGAAAGACTGAGAGAGAGAGAGAGAGAGAGAGAGAGAGAGAGAGAGAGAGAAGGGGATGACAAAGGATGAAATGGTTGGATGGCATCACTGACTTAATGGAGATAAGTTTGAGTAAATTCCGGAAGTTAACAACGGACAGCAGGGCTGGTATGCTGCAGTCCATGGGATGGCGGAGTCAGACACGACTGAGCAGGCTGGACTGAACTGAATAGGTATGTGTCAAATAGTTGCACAGTGATGCCTTATCTTAGTTTTAACTTGCATCTATTTACGCTAATGTTGTTGAAAATCTTTGTATTCATCTATGTCTTTGACAAAATATCTATTCCTGTCTCTTGTCCATTTTTACCTGACTGTTTTCCACTCTTGTGTATTGAATGTTCTTTTTATTTTCTTAATACTAGCCTCTTTTTATGTATGTGGTTTGCAAACTTTCTCCCAATCTGTAGCTTCTCTTTTATTCTCTTACCAGGATATTTTAAAGAGCAAAATTTTCATCTTGATTAAACCAAATAGTGTTTTCATTTCATAGATCATATATTTTGATGTCAAGTCTAAGAAATCTTCGCCTAACTCTAGATCCTGAAGAGTTCTCCTCGGTTTTCATTCTAAAAGCTTTATAATTTTATCCTTTACACTTTACCACATGATCCAGCATTTTGTTGTTGTTGTTGTTTGCTTTGTTTTGTTTTTAATAAGATGTAGGGCTTGATTTGCTGAAATGTCTATCTCATCTGCATTTAATTGCTTTTATGCCTTTGTCAAAGAGCAGTAGGGAGTTATCTGAGTAGTAGGGCTATTTTCAAGTTCTCTATTTAGTTCTATTGATCTTTATGTCTATCCCTCTGCCAAAACCACATTGTATTGACTATTGTAGTCATATAGTTATCCTTGAGGTAGTGTTTACAGCTTTCTCCCATTTTATTCTTTCTCAAAATTGTTTAACTCTTCCAGTTCCCTTGCCTTCATATATTAATTTTAGAATAATAATGTCTCAAATATTCATTGAATAGACATTTTGTTAATCTATATATCAATTTAAGGAGAAATGACATGATTTACTGTGTCAAAGCTTCCAAACCATGATCACAGTTCAGCTGTCCACTGATGAAGATCTTCTTTCATTTCTTTCTCATTACTATGCAGTTTTACTTAACAAGTCTTATATGTTTTTATAGGTTTAAATTTTTCACTTTATTTCAAGAGATTTTAAATAGCAATATACTTTAATGTGGTATGCATGTGTTTATTTTTGATATGTAGAGACACAATTGATTTATGTGTATTTATCTTGGATTTTGTGATATGCAGTATCTGTAATATTGATAAACTCAGTTATTAATTCTAGAGGTTCTTTTTCTGTAGATCCCTCAGGATTTTTTTATATGCACAGCCATGCCATCTGTTTATAGGTGCAGTTTTATTTCTGATTCTCTTTCTTTTCATGACATTTTCATTTCCCTCACAGTGTTGAATAAGAATGGGGACAAACTTGTATTGTTCATAATCGTAGGAGATGCATATTCAGTCTTTCAACATTAATTAAGGTATTAGCTGTAGTGCTTTTTTCAATGTTCTTTATAAAATTGACTAAGTTCCCTTATGTATTAATCAAGACTCTCCAGAAGAAATAGATAGATACTGTGCTCAGTCAGGTCAGACTCTTTAAGACCCCATTAATTGTAGCCTGCCAGCTTCCTCTGTCCATGGAATTGTCCAGGCAAGAATACTGGAATGAGTTACCATTTCCTACTCCAGGGGATCTTCCCAACCCATAGACTGAACATGCATGTCTTGTGTCTCCTACATTGGCAGGTAGATTCTTTCCAACTGAGCTACCTGAGAAGCCCAGAAAGATACTGAGAGAAATATGTTTTAAGGAATTGACTCATAACATTGTAGGAGGTGGCCAAGTTTAAATTCTGCAAAACAGTCAGGAAAAAGTTAAGCTGATTTTGCATCTGGAGCCCAAAAGCAGATAGCAGGCAGAATTCCCTTTCCTTCAGAGGGAGTTAGCCTTTTATCTCTTTAGATCTTTACTAGATTGGAAAGGTGAGCACAATAAAGGACAGAAATGGTATAGACCTAACAGAAACAAGATATATTAAGAAGAGGTGGCAAGAATACACAGAAGAACTATACAAAAAAAAAAAAAGATTTTCATGATAACCAGAGTGGTGTGATTACTCTCCTAGAGACAGACATCCTAGAATGCGAAGTCAAGTTGGCCTTAGAAAGCATCACTACAAATAAAGCTAGTAGAAGTAATGGAATTCCAGTTGAGCTATTTTAAATCCTAAAAGATGATGCTGTGAAAGTGCTGCACTCAATATACCAGCAAATTTGAAAAACTCAGCAGTGGCCACAGGACTGGAAAACATCAGTTTTCATTTCAATTCCAAAGAAAGGCAACGCCAAAGAAAGTTCAAACTAGTGCACAATTGCATTCATCTTACACACTAGCAAAATAATTCTCAAACTTCTCCAAGACAGACTTCAACAGTGTGAGAACCATGAACTTCCAGATGTTCAAGCTGGATTTAGAAAAGGCAGAGGAACCAAAGATCATATTGCTGACATCTGTTGGATAATCAACAAAGCAAGAGAGTTCCAGAAAAACATCTACTTTTGTTTTATTGACCACACCAAAGCCTTTGACTCTGTGGATCACAACAAACTGAGGAAAATTCTTCAAGAGATGGGAATACCAGACCACATGGAGAAATCTGTATGAAGGTCAAGAGGTCACAGTTAGAACTGGACATGGAACTATAGACTACTTGCAAATAGGGAAAGGAATATGTCAAGGGTATATATTATCACTCTCCTTATTTAACTTATATGCAGAATATATCATGCAAAATGCCAGGGTGGAAGAAACACAAGCTTGAATCAAGATTTCCAGTAGAAATATTAATAACCCCAGATACAGAGATGATACAACCCTTACAGGCAGTAAGTGAAGAAGAACTAAAGAGCCTCTTGATGAAAGTGAAAGAGGAAAGTGAAAATGCTGGCTTAGAACTCAACATTCAGAAAATTAAGATCATGGGATCCAGTTCCATCTTTTCAAGGCAAATAGACAGGGAAGCAATGGAAACAGTGAGAAACTTTGGTTTTGAGGTCTCCAAAATCACTGCAGATGGTGACTGCAGCCATGAAATTAAAAGACCCATGCTCTTTGGAAGAAAAGTTACGATCAACGAAGACAGCATATTAAAAAGCAGAGACTTTTTTTCTTTTTTTTTGCCAGCAAAGGTCCATCTAGTCAAAACTGTGGTTTCCAGCAGTCATATATGGATATGAGAGTTGAACCATAAAGAAAGCTCTGAAGAATTGATACTTTTGAACTGTGGTGATAGAGAAGATTTTTGAGAGTCTCTTTGACTGCTAGGAGAGCCAACCAGTCTATCCTAAATGAAATAAGTCCTGAATATTCATTGGAAGAACTGATGCTGAAGCTGAAACTCCAATACTTTGGACACCTAATACGAAGAACTAATTCACTGGAAAAGACCCTGATGCTCAGAAGGTAGAAGGCAGGAGGAGAAGGGGACAATAGAGGATGAGATGGTTGGATGGCATCACTGATGCGATGGGCATGAGTTTGAGTAGACATTGAGATTTGATGATGGACGGGGAAGCTTTTGCTGCAGTCCATGGTGTCAGGAAGAGCTGGACAATGAGTGGCTGAACTGAGATTGGATGAGGCACACCCATACTATGGAAGGTAATCTGCTTTACTCAAAGGCTACTTATTTAAATGTTAATCTTGTCTAAAGTATATCTTCACAGCAACATCCAGGTCAGTATTTACACAAATACCTGGATACCATGGCCTAACCAAGGTAACCTTCAGAACTCCATCCTTAGTAACTATGGTATCCATAGACATCTCATTAAACCATAATTTACCTTCAAATAAAGATGATAATAAAGTAATATTTTCACTAAACTTGATACAACATCCTGTATGTAACTAAAATGTACAAATCCTTTCCTCAGAGAAGGGGAATTCTTTACTGATGTTCACTTTTCTCAAGATCATGTACCTTAAGTGCTATGATGTAAAGTTAACAATATGTATGTATTATGATATAAAGTTATTTTGAGGTAAAAATTGCTAGTGGTCAGTGTAGAACTCTGAGACCTCAGTCTCGTTTTCAGTAAAGATCCTGATCTATTAACCTAAAACTATACCCTTTGTCACAAATTCCTGGAATGTGACCTTGGTCTGGTAGATTATCAGCAGTCCAATCCAGGGAATGGCATAATTAACTTCCATATGCTTAAGGGAAAAAACAAAACAAATGTAGATCATTAATCATAAGCCCATATATTCTATCCATTGTAAAATGGCCAGGGGGCATGAAAAAGGATGGCAACTTAATCCAAGGATCAAGAGAAGCCATAAAGATGTTAAGTTAAGCATCTGGACCTTTAAACCATTGGTTAAAATTACATATTTTAAGGAGCGAACCAAAAATGTACAGATTAAGTATATAAAAACTACTGTAAGTCCTGCCTTTGGGGGACTCTTTACCTCCTCTCAGTGTCTTTGCTGAGTTTTGTAATTTTCTCCTAATAAATCCCATTCACTTGTTGCTGTGAGTGTTTGTATGTTCGTGGATTCTATTTTTTTGGCTCTCTGAACAAGAACTCAGATTCCCATTTCGAATTCATCTTAAATTATAGGATAAAAGGCTGAAATGACACATACACATATTCCTAACAAAATAAGGAAGAAATAAGTATACTCATAACCCTTCCATATCCCTTGTACCTGCAACTGTTCATGTGGTCATAGCTGATATTTATAACTACCTCCTTCTATGACCTTTTCCATATTCCTGATGCCCTAAAGCAAATACCTCCAATAGTCATGGTTCTTTCCTTGGTGGGGATATCCAAACCTTCATTCCTGAAGGGTCTGAGCTATTATTAATAGTAAACCTGTCTAGATTATGTTCTTGTAGTTTTCTATTAACTTTAATCACAAAGAATGATGGTACTAAGACATATCCTTAATTTTGGGGCTTCCCTGGTGGCTCAGACAGTAAAGATTCTGCCTGCAGTGCTGGAGGTGCACGTTTATACCCTGGGTCAGGAAGATACCCTGGAGAAGAGAATGGCAACTCAATACAGTGTTCTTGGCTGGAGAATTCCATGTACAGAGGAGCCTGGCAGGCTACATTCTTCCTGGTGGGGCTACAACCCATGCGGTCACAAAGAGTCAGACATGATTGAGCTAAGAGACACCCTAAAAGATCCTCTATATTTCAGATATACTCTCTATTATATCCATCCATTGTGGAATAGCAGTCTACTGTTCTCACGGTAATCAGGATGAATCACCACAGGGGCACAGAACTACCTTTTTTGTCTGTTGCTACAAGCAAAGAATGTTTGCTGTGGAATCCAAAGTGGCAGTGTGGTAGTCTTAACCTCCTGTTCAATGTGTTTACCAGTATGGAGCTATTCA
>SJYC01073438.1:0-19328 GCA_006408675.1 Madoqua kirkii
CTGTACAAAATCTTGGGCTTTCTTAAACAGCCAGCTCTCAATGTGCATCGTATTTAGCTGGCAAAGCTGTCATGGAATATCTCTAAGAAATCGCCTGGGAAATGTATCCATGGGTTTTGCCGTACAACAGTAAAATTTGTCGCCACACATAGGGAGGGAACATTGGCCAATTATGGTCCTAAAATGAACTGCCCATTGCTTCTTCTCAATTTCTTAAGCCAACTTCCTTTTCAGTTTATTTTCCATATGTGACAATTCTAGGCCACCCCAAGCTGTGCATGTTCAGACCACATTTGTGACGAAAGGTGCAATTGAACTTTGCAAATGGAAAAAAAAAAAAAGAGATCAGCGATTAATCTGGATCCTCACAGAAAAGAAATGGGCTATTTTTGCTTCTGAAAGCTTTTTGAAAAAGACTTCACTCCTAGAAACTGCTCTATCTCTTTGTAAGCAAGTTGGCTGGCACAGGTAAAGAAACCAAAGGTGAGGCTCCTGCCAGAGGGGGCCTGAGGGATGGAAAGAAGTACAGGGATTGACTCAGGCAGACTCCAGGCCTCTCCTTCTTACCCCGAGTCTCTAGCCAAAGCTGAGAAAAAGGTTTTGCAATCACCATAGTGATTTGGGCAAAAACAAGCCTGTCTATTTATGCATGAGTTCTGCTAGGCGGGCCTGAAATAATATAGTCAAAAGTAGGCCAAAATTTCATAAAAATATAGAAAATGTAAACCTGGCAATCTGGCAGCCCTGGTACCTAGAGATGCCAACCTGTGTGTTCTTCCAGATAACGTGACACATTTGTGGGTTTTCACTTAAGAGTCAGAAAAATCAAGGATGCACTCCTTGGACAAGTTCCACTGTGGCAGAACCCCCCAAATAACTCGGGGTGGAGGGCAGGTGGCCATGAGAATCGGGAGCACAAGAGTCATCATTAAATGAGACTGGACCTCCAACTCCAAAAGGGGCTTCTATTGGTAGGAAGCCAAAGAGACTTACCCCAAGACGCCCAGTCCATCCTGACAGCACCACACTGGTACCCGTATTTCCTTCCTACATGCACTCTCATCAGCACCCACCACACAGGAACTAAGGTAGCTTAGGGAAATACATCTCTTAAATTCATAACCAAAAAATTTAAAAAAATACATTATGATAGTGCTACCCAAACTGGTACATGAGAGTTTAAGTGATATACAATTCACTTTTTTGAAATTTTACTTGTATTTTATGTACATTTTTAAACATACAGCACAGGACTTCCCTAGTGATGCAATGGACAGGAGTCTGCCTGTCCATGCTGGGGATGTGGGTTCAACCCCTGGTCCAGGAGGATCCTGCATGCCCTGGGGCAACTGGGCTTGTGCACCACAACTACAGAGCCTGTGCTCCAGAGCCTGGGAGCTGTAACTACTGAAGCCCACATGCCTGAAGCCCACGCACCACCACCAAGAGAAGCCACTGCAATGAGAAGCCTGTACACCGCAAGCAAGAGGAGCCCCGGCTCGCTGCAACTAGAGAAAAGCCTGTGCATAATATTAAGTATTATCTTAATAGCAAGATATTAATAGTAGTGATATAATAATAATAATAAAACTAATTTTTTTAAAAAGCACATAGAATCCATGGTTTCACACGTACTAGTTACTTAGAACAAAGTTAATTTTTTTTAGAATTTCAAAATGAGCTTATTAACAGAAACAGTAAGTAAAAATTGAATACTTGTGCTGCTCTAAAAAAAACCCAGCAGTGCAAGTATTCAATGTAAAATGGACAAAAAGATGAAACTGGTACATGAGAGATGGATTTGGAAGACACATAACGAGAAGCTAGTATCATGAAGAGATTTCTGTTTCCAGTCAAGCCTAAGGTCCTGGCCCAGGAAAGAAGTACCTTTGGTTTTCCTCTCCCACAAAGTTGCTGAGAACTATTTTTATGGGTGGACAGACCACAGTTGAGGACAGACCTCAACTGTGCATGGACTCTGGGTAGATGCTCCTCTCAGCCTGGTAATCTCCAGGAGGAAGCTGCCACTCATCACTGAACTGGGAGGATATCCCTTCTCCACCAGAATGAAAGCCACAGGCCTTGTCTCTCCCAAAGGAAATACTCTAGCCTCACCAATGTAAACAGGTCTTTATGGAAGGGGCCTCTGCAGAAGTCACAAATCTCTTTCTGTTTAGGCACTCCGTAGTGCCCGGCTCTTTGCGATCCTGTCCATGAGAGTTTTTCAGGGAAGAACACTGGAATGGGTTGCCATTTCCTCCTCCAAGGGATCTTCCCAACACAGGGATCAAGCCTGTGTCTCTTGTGTCTCCTGCATTACAGGCAGATTCTTTTGCTGCTGAGCCATCAAGGAAGTACCCCCTCAAAGCTTTAGAGACTGTATCTGGGTGAGAGGCAAGGGACGAGCCCTTGAGTCAGAAATTAAGCCCTTGGCCCAACCTTCCAGTTCTCTCATCCTACATGAGAAACCAGATTTTCCAAGGTCCTAACTCCTTAACTCTCCCTCCCATCAACCTCTCCTCCACCCAGTGTTCCCCACTTATTTCTCCCATCCTACCCCATATATCTCGTCCTCTCACACAGTTCTGACAATGAAGAAAGCCTAGTCCAAGTTCTTTTTTCCTAGTGCTTGTGTGTGTGTGTTTGGAGGATGATGAAAGGGGGAGGGGGTTTCTCAGCTACCAATCCACACTATAAATTCACTAAAATTGCATCATAAATCTTGTTCTGGATTTCCTTTCCCTCAAAGTGAAAGAGGGAGTAGAATTCTTCATGGTTCCTCAGAGGAAAGTCTTCTGAGATCTTCATCTAGTTGTTCAGTCACTCAGTCATGTCCGACTCTTTGCAACTCTATGGACTATAGCACTCCAGGCTTTCCTGTCCTTCACCATCTCCTGAAGTTTGCTCAAACTCATGTCCATTGAGTCAATGATGCCATCCAACCATCTCGCCCTCTGTCTCCTGCCTTCAATCTTCCCTAGCATCAGGGTCTTTGCCAGTGAGTTGGCTCTTTGGATAAGGTGGCCAAAGTAATGGAGCTTCAGCATTAGTCCTTCCAATGAATATTCAGAGATGATTTCCTTCATCTAGAGTGATCTTTATACTGAGGATATCAACAATATTCTCTATAAAGAATGCCCATGGTTTTTCTTTGGCAGCTGCTAATGCAGAATCCAGAGAAGGCAATGGCAACCCACTCCAGTACTCTTGCCTGGAAAATCCCATGGACAGAAGAGCCTGGCGGGCTGCAGTCCATGGGGTTGCAAAGAGTCGGACACAACTGAGCAACTTCACTTTCATTTTTCACTTTCATGCATTGGAGAAGGAAATGGCAACCCACTCCAGTGTTCTTGCCTGGAGAATCCCAGAGATGGGGGAGCCTGGTGGGCTGGCATCTATGGGGTCACACAGAGTCAGACACGACTGAAGCAACTTAGCAGCAGCAGCAGCAAGGCAGAATCATCTGTGTACGCTGAAGTGACCTCACACACATCACTGCAATTATCTGTTTTTGTTTGTCTCCTCTGTCCAGACTGTAATTTCTTGAGGGCAGGTCATAGGTCCCATACACTTTTCTAATCTTCAATGTCAAGAATCACATAAGGCTTTCAAAGTGTTTGCTAAGGGAATAAGTTAATAATCTTAATGACAGGAATGTCTGAAGATGAAGGAATCAAAATGCTATGTTGAAATAGGAGATGCAGTTTTCTTTCTGAAATCAACAATTACATTATTTTTGACTAAAAGTCTACCAGATGCTGTAAACAGCACATAGGAGTGTTTTACCCAAGGTGCCCAGATAACTGTTTAAGTTGATCAAAGTTATTACCTGTTTGCTCAACTTCCTCTGCACCCCCCTGTACATGCTTAGCTTCCACAGATTCCATGTGACTATATTTATCCCTCTATTTCATTTTGGATACAATATGGGCAGACGAACCTATAGGTAAAAAAGGAAATAAAATCATGAGGCAGGATGACCTAGATTACTTTTTACCTAGATTATCTTTGGGGTCCCTGAGGCTTGTAATGTATCTGGGCCATTCGGTTTGAGTGACAGGCAGACCAACAAATGTACTAGATTGTCTTTAACTAGCAGTTATATATCATAATAAATAATCTTTTTAAAACAAAAACAAAATAAGAGGCTCTGGAGAGTGGGACTTGGAATATGGTCTGCTTAGTGACATGTGCTAAAAAAGGAAGACAGGATGTTTGGCAGAAATGGAGACACTATTACATAAGGCTTTTGGGGGATAAAAGCAAAAAAAAAAACAAAAACCTAGAATCTTCCTCTTCTCCTTCCACTAGGATACATGCAGAATGCCAAGTTCCTACATAAAATGATTTGTATTAGTTTGTTAGGACTGCTATAACAAAATATCAGAAACTGGGTGGTTTAAACAACAGAAAATTATTTTTCCACATTCTTGGTGCTAAAAGTTCAAGGTCAAAGTGCCAGCCCAGTTGATTTCTTCGGAGGCCTCTCCCCTGGGCTTGCAGATGGTGGCCTTCTTAGCGTGTACAACTCTTTGCAACCCCATAAAGTGTATAGCCCACTAGGCTCCTCTGTTCATGGGATTTTCCAGGCAAGAACACTGGAGTGGGTTGCCATTCTTTCTCCAGGGGATCTTTTCAACCCAGGAATCAAACCGGTGTTTCCTGCACTGGTAGGTGGATTCTCACCACTGAGCCACCTGGGAACACCCCACACGCATACCCTTCACATGTCCAAATTTCCTCTTCTTACAAGGACACCCATAAGATTGGATTAGGGCCCAGTCTAACAGCTACATTTTAACTTAGTACCTGTTTAAAGTCTCCAAATATACTCACATTCTGAGTTACTGAGGGTTAGGACTTTAGCAGACAGATCAAGGGGATGGGGACTTGGACAGGGGGCTGGAGGGTGGTGTGGGGAGCACACGCAGTTCAGCCCCATAACATGAAAGCATACTAGGTTCTATGAATTTAAAAAATCACGGTTTCAGGGACTTCCTTGGTGGTCCAGTGGTTAAGAATCTGCCTTCCAATGCAGGCAACACAGGTTTGATCCCTGGTCCAGGAACTAAGATCCCACATGCTACACGGCAACAAAGTCTGTGCACCACACTTACAGAGCCTACACACCACAACTAAGACCTGATACAGCCAAAAAGAAATAAATATTTTTCAAAGAAATAAAGAAAGAAGATTTTAAAAATAAAATAAAAACTGTAGTGTCATCCTAACTGGTAACTGACTGACTCCTCATGACCAAGGATTTTAGGATCATACTAAGGTTTAAGGAGGAACTAAGCAATGAGAAATTAAAGATCTTTCCCCAAGGAAGCCAAAGATGGCTGCAGACGGAGGATCAAGAGTTTGGATTATTTAAAAAATCTCAAATTCACAATAGGCCTGGGGCAACAAACTCAAATGGTTTTTAGTTAGGACAGATAACATCAACATGGACTGCAGCCTAGTTTAAAAAGAAACAGCAAAAGGAGGAGAGTGACGGGACCAAACCAGAGAGTCTAAGTCATAAAAGGCATCAAATTCGATTCTTTTCCCAACGCATCAGCCAGCTCATAAGCCCGGAACAAGACACTCTTTGCTACATATTCAAACATTCACTAAACAGATATCCTTCTCATACTCCCTGTGATATCTCATTCTTTCCTCTTTGGTTTCCTCCACCCCTATTCAGATAAATCCTTTGGTTTGGTGGCAGCTCAGGGCTTCAGGCTGCTGACCTGAAGTTGGAGCGTTAGAGCCACCAACTGTTCTGTTTCCAATCAGCGCCAGCCGTGAAGGCAGCAACTCTCTCCCATAGCTTGTCCCATGCCTCATTTCCATCCTCCTCAGGCTTGGTTGTCATAGGGACAGCAGTGTGCTTGAGGCCAGGGTGAAACTCCAGGACCAGAAAAGTAAAACATATGCAAACCTGCAGGGTCCATGAAGTGCTGAGTCAGAATCAGATGAGCAACAGAAATTGAAGATTCATGTAAGCCATAGGGGAATATAAACTGGCATATTTGCAATTTAAGTCAGTAGTTTCTAACAGAAAGTAGATGAGGGGATATCTTAGATTCAGACACCTTTTTCAACACACACATGCCTACTACACCCAACCCCCACTGAATTTTTATAACAGGTTAGTAGCCAATAGAGTCTCAGGGACTAAAGGAATCAGACAAAAGAATAGACCGAAGCAATCTGATGAGTCATGGTTACCTTTGGACAAGGATGAGATGGTTGGATGGCATCACTGACTCAATGGACATGAGCCTGAGCAAACTCTGGGAGATAGTGAAGGACAGGGAAGCTGGCACGTTGCAGACCATGGGGTCACAAAGTGTCGGACACAACTGAGCAACTGCACAACAACAAAGATATCTTTGGAGAACAAGGAGATGAAATCAGTCAATCCTAAAGGAAATCAACTCTGAATATTCACTGGAAGGACTGATGCTGAAGCTGAAGCTCCAAAACTTAGGCCACCTGATGCAAAGAGCCAACTCTTGGAAAAGATACTGATGCTAGGAAAGACTGAGGGCAGGAGAAGGTGGTGACCAAGAATGAGATGGTTGGATGGCATCATCGACTCCATGGACATGAGTCAGAGCAAATTCTGGAAGATAGTTATGGACAGGGAAGCCTGACGTGCTGCATTCTATGGGGTTGCAAAGGGTAGGACATGACCTAGTAACAGAACAACAACTAGCTACTGATAGCTTACAGTGAATGATGTCTGATTCGTGATTTCTGAAGAAGATTTAGCTTCAGGATCAAGGACCCGGCTTGATCATTCAGAGCTTTTGTATGGCAGAAGTTTTATTATAGTTAAAAAAGAGAGAGAAAGCTTCTGACATAGATGTCAGAAGAGGAATGGAGAGTGCCCCACTCACTAGTCTTATCAAGGCCTTATATACCTTTTCACTCAGTTACCAATAATAGAAAGGTCTTCTCTTTAGTCCTTCTTCACTTTCTGCCATAAGGGTGGTGTCACCTGCATATCTAAGGTTATTGATATTTCTCCCAGCAATAATGATTCCAGCTTGTGCTTTCTTCAGTCCAGCGTTTCTCATGATGTACTCTGCATATAAGTTAAATAAGCAGGGGGACAATATACAGCTTTGATGTACTCCTTTTCCTATTTGGAACCAGTCTGCTGTTCCATGTCCTGACCTGCATACAGATTTCTCAAGAGGCAGGTCAGGTGGTCTGGTATTCACATCTCTTTCAGAATTTTCCACAGTTTATTTTGATCCACACAGCCAAAGGCTTTGGCATAATCAATAAAGCAGAAATAGATGTTTTTCTGGAACTCTCTTGTTTTTTTGATGATCCAGGGGATGCTGGCAATTTGATCTCTGGTTCCTCTGCCTTTTCTAAAACCAGCTTGAAGATCTGGAAGTTCGCGGTCAGGTATTATTGAAGCCTGGCTTGGAGGATTTTAAGCATTATTTTAGTAGCGTGTGAGATGAGTGTAATTGTGTGGTAGTTTGTGCATTCCCTGGCAGTGCCTTTCTTAGGAATTAGAATGAAAACTGACCTTTTCCAGTCCTGTGGCCCCTACTGAGTTTTCCAAATTTGCTAGCATGTTGAGTGCAGCACTTTCACAGCATCATCTTTTAGGATTTGAAACAGCTCAACTGGAATTCCATCACCTCCACTAGCTTTGTTCGTAGTGATGCTTTCTAAGGCCCACTTGACTTCACATTCCATATATACAGCTTTGATGTACTCCTTTTCCTATTTGGAACCAGTCTGCTGTTCCATGTCCTGACCTGCATACAGATTTCTCAAGAGGCAGGTCAGGTGGTCTGGTATTCACATCTCTTTCAGAATTTTCCACAGTTTATTTTGATCCACACAGCCAAAGGCTTTGGCATAATCAATAAAGCAGAAATAGATGTTTTTCTGGAACTCTCTTGTTTTTTTGATGATCCAGGGGATGCTGGCAATTTGATCTCTGGTTCCTCTGCCTTTTCTAAAACCAGCTTGAAGATCTGGAAGTTCGCGGTCAGGTATTATTGAAGCCTGGCTTGGAGGATTTTAAGCATTATTTTAGTAGCGTGTGAGATGAGTGTAATTGTGTGGTAGTTTGTGCATTCCCTGGCAGTGCCTTTCTTAGGAATTAGAATGAAAACTGACCTTTTCCAGTCCTGTGGCCCCTACTGAGTTTTCCAAATTTGCTAGCATGTTGAGTGCAGCACTTTCACAGCATCATCTTTTAGGATTTGAAACAGCTCAACTGGAATTCCATCACCTCCACTAGCTTTGTTCGTAGTGATGCTTTCTAAGGCCCACTTGACTTCATATCCCAGGATGTCTGACGCTAGGTGAGTGATCACCTCATTGTGATTATCTGGGTCGTGAAGATCTTTTTTGTAGAGTTCTGTGTATTCTTGCCACGTCTTCTTAATACCTTCTGCTTCTGTTAGGTCCCTACCATTTCTGTCCTTTATTGAGCCCATCTTTGCATGAAATGTTCCCTTGGTATCTCTAATTTTACAGAGCTTAAGGACAAACATACTCGAGCAAGATGAGTTGTTTTGTTGTGTAATCACTAGCTCTGGGCTTAAAGAAAGTTAGTCTTAAAGACTGTTGCCGTAACAACTCAGAGTTTAAGAAAAATATCTTACATGACTAAGACAAAGCAATGTCGAAAAAAATGTCTGTCCCTTTCTTCTCCTCAAGGTCCCTGGAACCCTTCCTCTTTAAGGGCTCCAGACCCCTTATCAACCTACTAAGAATTAAGTCTCTCACTATCTTTATAATCCTCTCAATCCGACAGTATTAGGAGATAAAATTTATTCCCTTGTCTTTAGGTTTCTTTGCTAAGAAGATAACTCAGTGTTCCTGCTAGCTTCACTCATAATCACTCCACCTTAAGGGAGCTGGCAAGCCTCAGCTTCTTGGTGAATTTGGGAATAATAATCTGCGTATGCTAAACTCAGCTCTCTGTTTCTTCTTTTTTAGGAAGCAGCTTGTCCTGAAATAGTCTAGAGTCTTCTACCTTATGGTGGGGGTGGAGGCAGGTGGGGGTGGAGGCAATGTGTCTGGCTTGGTCCAACACTGCATGAGTCTGTTGGCATCAGTCTGTCTAATTCTGGGGTTCAGAATTAGTAAGGTCACTTTGCTAACCAGAACCGGAGCCACAACCTCTAAGCCACTGTCAATATTGAAGATAATACTGTGTCCTCCATCTGTCATTTTCTTCTTTTATTTATCACTTTGTTCACAGCCTGAGGATACAAAACTCCCCAATGATGACATCAAATTTGGAGAGTCTTTTGTGGTAATACTGACAAAATACAAGATTGCCCTGTGCTGAACCAGACTGTAAGGAGTGGATTTAGTGCTGTTGCTTGACAGGTAATTTCTCTTATACTGATATGAGTAAACACAAAGGTACATAACACACATACACACACACCACGATTACATACACATATATAGTATCTCCTAAGAGTCTGGATTTCCTTGGTTGTCCAGAGTTTAGAATCCTCCTGCCAATGCATAGGACATGGGTTTGATCCCTGGTCCAGGAAGATCTCACATAAACAGAGCAACTATAGCCCTGCACCATGACTACTGAAGTCTGCACACCCCAGAGCCCATGCTCAGAAGTAAGAGAAGCCACTGCAATGAGAAGCCCACTCACCACAGTGAAGCAAGCCCTGCCTGCTGCAACTAGAGAAAAGCCCACGTGCAGCAAGGAAGAACCAGCACAGCCAAAATTAAATAAATACTGCTTTAAAAAAAAATATTCATCACAGCTTTAAAAAAAAAAAAGAGTATGTATGATTTCAAATCACAACTAGAAGTCTTCACAACCCAATCACTTAATATCATAATATCTGCCTACATATTAAGTATCTTTGAAATCCATTTCACATTACAAAATATAGGCTAATTTGAAAATTCATCCTCAAAGATCAAACCACTGCTTGTTGCTTATTGTTTAGTCTCTAAGTCATGTCCAATTCTTTTGTGACCCCATGGGCTGTAGCCCATCAGGCTTCCCTGTTCATGGGATTTCCCAAGCGAGAATACTGGTCAGTTGCCATTTCCTTTCCAGAGGATCTTCCTGACACAGGAACTGAACTCATGTCTCCTGCATTAGGAGGTAGATTCTTTATCACTGAGCCATCAGGGAACCCCCATCAAGCCATACACCAAACTTAAATGTTTTTCCTATAACCTTTAGAAGTGTTCCAAACTTTATCAAAGTCTTCTGAGGTTAGTATGCAAAAGAACAAATACAGAAACTCTAGGAAATCTAGCTGAAACAGTAACCTTCTCGGTTTAGTCAGCAGATAAGATATTTATTACTATTTACTAAAAAGAAGAGTGATTAGGAAATTCACTTATGTTTTATTTTTAAAATAATAACAGATGAAAAAGATAATCTTCCAATTTGGGGGAATCAGGAGAGTTGCTGACAGAAGGAGGGGATGACTATAAATAGTTATATATATTCTTTGGTTTGGGAAACTCAAGTCTCTCCAAAGAATGAGGTTGAATTTCTCTGAAGAGGAGACATTTTGGATGCTATAAAGTTCTATGGATAAAGAAGGAAGTTTCTTGACATAAACAGGTTTGGGGAAGAGAAGTATAGACTCCCTATAACAGAGAGCACAGAACTCCTCCTAAGTATGGTCCCATACAGTTACTTAAGTGGGGAAATAGCGTTCAGTTCAGTTCAATTGCTCAGTTGTGTCCGACTGTCTGCAACCCCATGAACTGCAGCACGCCAGGCCTCCCTGTCCATTACCAACTCCTGGAGTTCACCCAAACCCATGTCCATTGAGTTCATGATGCCATCCAACCATCTCATCCTCTCTTGTCCCCTTCTCCTCTTGCCTTCAATCTTTCCCAGCATCAGGGTCTTTTCAAAAGTCAGCTCTTCGCATCACATGGCCAAAGTATTGGAGTTTCAGCTTCAACATCAGTCCTTCCAATGAACACCCAGGACTGATCTTTAGGATGGAATGGTTGGATCTCCTTGAAGTCCAAGGGACTCTCAAGAGTCTTCTCCAACACCACAGTTCTAAAGCATCAATCCTTCAGTGCTCAGCTTTCTTTATACTCCAACTTTCACATCCATACATGACTACTGGAAAAACCATAGCCTTGACTAGATGGACCTTTGTTGACAAAGTAATGTCTCTGCTTTTTAATATGCTGTCTAAGTTGGTCATAACTTTCCTTCCAGGGAGTAAGCGTCTTTTAATTTCATAGCTGCAGTCACCATCTGCAGTGATTTTGGAGTCCAAAAAAATAAAGTCAGCCACTGTTTCCACTGTTTCCCCATCTATTTGCCATGAAGTGATGGGACCAGATGCCATTATCTTCGTTTTCTGAATGTTGAGCTTTAAGCCAAGTTTTTCACTCTCCTCTTTCACTTTCATCAAAAAAGTGTAGGGTTCCTAAATATGGCCAATAGGAAGATGAATGTCGCTATGGTAAAACTTCGCACTGAGAGGTACCTGTCTCTGAAAAACCTAGACCCTGCCCCAAGAGCAGCCACATGACTGACCACAGTGGGTATCTTTTTTTTTGAGAACAGTGTCTTATAATTGGGTAAAATCTCTAAGATACTGATATGCCAGCAAATTTGGAAAACTCAGCAGTGGCCACAGGACTGGAAAAGGTCAGTTTTCGTTCCAATTCCAAAGAAAGGCAATGCCAAAGAATGCTCAAACTACCGCACAATTGCACTCATCTCACATGCTAATAAAGTAATGGTCAAAATTCTCCAAGCCAGGCTTCAGCAATACATGAACCGTGAACTCCCTGATGTACAAGCTGGTTTTAGAAAGTCAGAAGAACCAGAGATCAAATTGCCAACATCTGCTGGATCATGGAAAAAGCAAGAGAGTTCCAGAAAAACATCTATTTCTGCTTTGTTGACTATGCCAAAGCCTTTGACTGTGTGGATCACAATAAACTGTGGAAAATTCTGAAAGAGATGGGAGTACCAGACCATCTGACCTGCCTGTTGAGAAACCTGTATGCATGTCAGGAAGCAACAGTTAGAACTGGACATGCAACAACAGACTGGTTCCAAATAGGAAAAGGAGTACGTCAAGGCTGTATATTGTCACCCTGCTTATTTAACTTATATGCAGAGTACATCATGAGAAACGCTGGGCTGGAAGAAACACAAGCTGGAATCAAGATTACCTGGAGAAATAGCAATAACTTCAGATATGCAGATGACACCACCCTTATGGCACAAAGTGAAGAGGAACTAAAAAGCCTCTTGATGAAAGTAAAAGAGGAGACTGAAAAAGTTAGCTTAAAGTTCAACATTCAGAAAACGAAGATCATGGCATCCAGTCCCATCACTTCATGGGAAATAGATGGGCAAACAGTGGAAACAGTGTTAGACTTTATTTTGGGGGGCTCCAAAATCACTGCAGATGGTGACTGCAGCCATGAAATTAAAAGACGCTTATTCGTTGGAAGAAAAGTTATGACCAACCTAGATAGCATATTCAAAAGCAGAGACATTACTTTGCCGACTAAGGTCCATGCAGTCAAGGCTATGCCTTTTCCTGTGGTCATGTATGGATGTGAGAGTTAGCCTGTGAAGAAGGTTAAGTGCCAAAGAATTGCTGCTTTTGAACTGTGGTGTTGGAAAAGACTCTTGAGAGTCCCTTGGACTGCTGGAGATCCAACCAGTTCATTCTGAAGGAGATCAGCCCTGGGATTTCTTTGGGAGGAATGATGCTAAAGCTGAAACTCCAGTACTTTGGCCACCTCATGCGAAGAGTTGACTCATTGGAAAAGACTCTGATGCCGGGAGGTATTGGGGGCAGGAGGAGAAGGGGACGACCGAGGATGAGATGGCTGGATGGCATCACTGACTCGATGGACGTGAGTCTGAGTGAACTCCGAGAGATGGTGATGAACAGGGAGGCCTGGCATGCTGCTATCCATGGGGTCGCAGAGTCAGACACGACTGAGTGACTGAACTGAACTGAACTGAATAAGCGTGTAAGTCTCTTTTTCTAATTTTTGTGGATCCTCTTTACCTATATAAGCCAATCCTTCTTCAAAACCAACCTAGTTTAGCCCATGGCATAAATATCTACTCACTACCATTGCTACCAAAAACTTAATTCTACCCCTCCCCTCACCAACTAGCTGGGAACCTGGGCAGATGGAAGGAGAGAAGGGAACTGAATTATAATTTATTTATGGGTAAAGTAGGAACATTTTAAACTCTCCGTGACAGTTTTCCTCATAATTAAATGTTAATATACAGAAATCACGTAAGTTTACCAGCCACAAAGTAACGATTCAAAAATCTTAAATACTGTAATAGCACATTCTTATTATCTTTTAAAAATGTTCTTTTTTTCCATCTTCCTCATTCAAGTCCACTGTGTTCTCCTCTTAGGTTATTCTGTTCTACAAACTCAATACAAACTACATCTATAACCTAATCCCATGGCAATATGCATTTGAAAATATTATTTTGGTATTAGACAATCTAATTTTCAAGTAAATCCTTGGAATAAGAATATGTCACAGAACTTCACATTTTAGTTCAGCTAATTTTCCCTTCAACCGCAAATGTATTATTATTTTCCATATCAAAGAAATGAATATAGGTATTTTCCTCCTGTAGTAGCAATTTTCTTCCCTATGTGTATTACAACCTTACCCTTTTGAATATTTTAACATCCCAAGATATACAAGATTCAGTAGTGTTTGTTTGGTTTCCTTTAGATTATTTCTTATCATTGAGATTTTAATCAATAATGAACTTTTAAGAAAGTTTTCAGTAATTGCAGCTTGAAGCTCTTCACAATGTAAAACTCTAGTGCTCCAACATGAAAAGCTGAACAAGCTGCTTGAACAGACTTCTTTCCTAGTACAGCCACCCAGAAAGCGTAGTTAAAATATAGCAATAAGAAATTTTTCATATGTAAAGTCCAGCTTAAAAGAGAACAGAAGAAGAGAAGAGAAATTCTGTCGTTAAAAGCAGAAAGTGTAATCAAAAAAGTAAGAAAGGGGTACAGAAACCTTTATATCATAGTGAAGGCAGAAGGAGTTGATCTCCAGAACCCATGAAGAAACTGGAGAGATGCCTTCTGGATTATAAAAAGCAAGGTAACTGGCACTAGGCTAGAGATTTCTAAAAATTATTCTTTCTGTGAAAATAAGAGGGGTGAAGATCTGGCTCACTAGCTGACAATGGTAGGAAATAATCTTAGTACATATAAAGTCTTGAGTGAAAAATCAGAAGCACTGACCTGTAGTAAGTACACATATAGAGTAGTAACAGGAGCTTCAAACTGAGAACATAAAATAACAATTGGACAAGGACAATGGAATTCCCTGCTCTGATGGAGCCAAATAAAAACCACTCTGTCGGACATTTTTATAATGTAGTCATTCACCTATACAAGAAAAATTGCTCTTAAGGAATTGCAGGTTCACAGTTAAAACATATATGGGGCAATATCAATGAGCCTAAACTGTAAAAGGACGAACATCTTAGTAACTAGAAACAATAATCTGATAGAGAAAACAAATTAAATATGTTCAAATAAGAAAAAAAAAGAAGACTCAATAAAATATAGTTCACTTTGAAAACAGAAAAAAATAAGATTTTAAAGAAAAGAATGCTTAGAAATCTGGAAATGGTGATAAAAATGAAAATCTGCATGGATAAGCTAAAGAACAGATTAGAAATAAGGAAAATACCCAGAATTCAGTGCCAAATATATAGTTATACACACACAAACACACACACACAATATGAAGGAGGAAAGAAAAGGCAAATTTAGAAAACCTAAATAAATTATATTTAAAAAATGAAGAGAAAATATCTGAAACTATAATATTTTATAAAATTGCTTAAACAAATGCATGAGTTTCCAGACTCAAGACCCCTGAGTCCTGGTAAAGAGAAATAAAAGCAAAATATGCAACTAGATGTATTTTGGCAAAATTACAGAATAACAAATATCAAGAAAACGTGTAAGCTTGTTTTCATCAAACTGAACACGTGTAAGAGGAGAAATAATTTCTTCACTGAGAAACTATAATAGTATCCTGATAATCAGATAGGTTTCCAAGTGAATTTCTTATTATCAGTATTGTCTGAGCATTTTTAACTAGAGAATTTAAGCTGTAGTGGCTAGGAGTCATTATGCCAATGTGTACCTCGCAAAAAGAATCACAATTCCTCTCTGGAGTGGGACAACTTTAATATTGATCAAATAATTCAAGTTCTAAGAAAAGTTAGCAATCCATGGTTAAACAATATCTAAGGACACAAGGCCCAAAAGACTATAGTGAGACCCAGAACAACAACAACAAAAAAAACTCAGACCTCCAGAGACTTCAAATACTATAATTATAAAAAATATAATTTAGAAAATAATGTGTGATACTACACATCAAATCATATGGGGGCTTCTCAGGTTGCACTAGTGGTAAAGAAAGCACCTGTTAATGCAGGAGATGTAAGAATAGTCGGTTCAATAAATGGGTTGGAAAGATCCCTTGGAGAATGAAATGGCAACCCAATCTAGTATGCTTGATGGGAAATCCCATGGACAGAGGAGCCTGGTGGGCTACAGTCCATAGGGTCACAAAGAGTTGGGCAGGACTGAAGTGACTTAGCATGCATGTAGGGAGCTTCATTTTTTAAAAAAATTTTAATTGGAGGATAATGGATTTACAATATTGTGTTGGTTTCTGTCATGTATCAACATGAATCACCCAGCTGAGCCAAACTTAAAGGAGGCTGGGGGCTTGTGCCATGAGGACTGATGCTGATAGCCAGGGTGGGTGGTAGGACTGGACCATGGTGGTAACTGTGGGCCTTGGCCAACGAGCATAGCCCATGGTGCTGACCTAAAGTTTAGATCATCTCATGCAAGTGAACTAGAATTGGTATTGTGGTATTGTCCTGTGATCATGTGCAACAGGGAAGACTGTGTGACCACAGGACAAGGTGGCCACAGACTCTGTGTCTGACCATTGGGCAGTTCGTATGATGAATACAGTGCCTTTCCTATGAGATTGCAGGAGGTTACAGACATTTGAACTGAGCTATTATGACAATTCATCCCAAGTAATGTAGGAAAGGTTGTATTTTTGATGGTACAAATACGAGCTTCCTGAGCAAGCACTGTGTGGAGAAAAGTACTTCATCCTTTGCATACCATCCTGTAACATTGCAGCATTGCACTGAGGGTCAGTTCCATCCAGTTGCTCAATCATGTCCAGCTCTTTGTGATCCCATGGACTGCAGCACGCCAGGCTTCCCTTCACCAACTCCTGGAGCTTGCTCAAACTCATGTCCATTGAGTCAGTGATGCCATCTAACTATCTCATCCTCTGTTGTCCCCTTCTCCTCCTGCCTTGAATCTTTCCCAACATCAGAGTCTTTTCCAGTGAGTCAGTTCTTTGCATCAGGTGGCCAAAGTATTGGAGCTTCAATTTCAGCATCATTTTGTACATATACAAAATATATGTATATGTATGGCTGATTCATTTTGCTGTACAGTAGAAACTAGTACAACATTATAAAGCAACTATGCTTCCCTGGTGGCTCAGAGGTTAAAGCGTCTGCCTCCAATACGGGAGACCCGGGATCAATCCCTGGGTCGGGAAGATCCCCTGGAGAAGGAAATAGCAATCCACTCCAGTATTCTTGCCTGGAGAATCCCATGGACGGAGAAGGCTAGTAGGTTATAGTCCACGGGGTCGCAAAGAGTCGGACATGACTGAGTGACTTCACCTCATACTCCAATAAAAGTAAATTTAAAAAAAAAGAGAGAAAGCAAGCCAGGAATCCTACTGTATAGGAACCATGTTTCCTGTGAAAAGAGGGGTATATTCTGCATCCCAGCAACTAATAACACACCCCTTCCTTGCTCACCCAGCAGGCTGTCACTGTGGGTCTAGCTCCTTTCCCCTCTGCTCCCCAGTCTGTCCTGTGTCCTGGGCACTAACTTCAGCTCTAGAGCTCCTTGTCTTACCCTTGTCTCTGCTGTGACTCTTGTCACAGCAAACTGATCCAGCTAGAGGTCCTGGGGCTCAGGGGCAGCTGGTCTGCCCTGGGGCAGCTGGTCTCCCACATCCTTGGGACTGGAGATATAGAGCAGTCCCTGTGGGTGGGGCCAACAGAAGCACGAGGATTCTAAGACCTGAAGAAACCCACAGACTGGCACAGGGCCCACTTATGCAATGAGCCTCTTCGTTTCATCAATTGCCCATCCGCATATACTCAGGGACACACCACAGTTGCTTCTCTTGTAGCAAATCTAATTCCAGGTTCCCGTGCAGGGCACAGCTCTGCCACTGGATCTGGCCTTCTTAAATGAAAAGAATCACTGGCTGCAGAATGGCCTTAGATTTTATAACTCAGCTTGGGGGAAACACAGTGAAAGATTCAAGTACATAAAGGCAGGCTCAGTACAGAGAAAACAGAGTTAGGGAGGTTTATTTGCATAAGAGTAACCCAGGGCAATGGCACCCCACTCAGTACTCTTGCCTGGAAAATCCCACGGATGGAGGAGCCTGGTGGGCTGCAGTCCATGGAGTGGCTGAGGATCGGACACGACTGAACAACTTCACTTTGACTTCTCACTTTCATGCATTGGAGGAGGAAATGGCAATTAGGGAAGGTTTGTCCTAGAAAAATAAATTATGATTTTTAAAAGGTATATTAAGTCAATAGCATATCCAAAGTGGTAAAAAATGAAAAAATCCCTTTAAAACTATGTACAAAACTCTAAATAGATTTTGCATTTGAATGTAAAGTGCAAGTCAAGAAAGATTTTAGAAGTTATATTAAGATACTGTATTTTTCACCTTAGGGCAGGAAAAGAATCTTTAAACAGTTCAAGAAAAAAAATACTAACTATAAAGTATTCTGTTAAATTTAAGAATCCTATTCTTTTAATGACTCATACGAAAGTTAAAAAGCAACCCATGAAGTTCAAGATCTGTAAGATATATAACTGGCAAATATCTTGTTTTAAGAGAACATTTAAAATTCTTGAAATCATTAAAAAAGAAGAAAATAATCAGGCTGATTGAAAAAGCACAATACAGTTATAATGTCTGAATGTTCAGCAGCTACATGAAAATGCTCTGATTTAATAACAAAATAAAAGCCGTTATTAAGTATTACTACACATACACTAGGACTTCCTTGGTGTCTCACATGGTAAAGCATCTGTCTACAATGCAGGAGACATAGGTTCAATCCCTCGGTTGGGAAGAGTCCCTGGAGAAGGAAATGGCAACCCACTCCAGTACTATTGCCTGGAAAATCCCATGGACAGAGGAGCCTGGTGGGCTACAGCCCATGAGGTTGCAAAGAGTCTGACACGACTGAGTGACTTCACTTTCACTGTCACACACACACTTCAGTTCAGTACAGTTCAGTCGCTCAGTCGTGTCTGACGCTTTGCCACACCATGAATCGCAACACGCCAGGCCTCCCTGTTCATCATCATCTCTGAGTTCACTCAGACTCACGTCCATTGAGTCTGTGATGCCATCCAGCCATCTTATCTTCGGTCTTCCCCTTTTCCTCCTGCTCCCAATCTCTCCCAGCATCAGAGTCTTTTCCAATAAGTCAACTCTTCTCATGAAGTGGCCAAAGCACCGGAGTTTCAGCTTCAGCATCATTCCTTCCAAAGAAACCCCAGGGTTGATCTCCTTCAGAATGGATTGGTTGGATCTCCTTGCAGTCCAGGGGACTCTAAAGAGTCTTCTCCAACACCACAGTTCAAAAGCATCAATTCTTTGGCACTCAGCTTTCTTCACAGTCCAACTCTCACATCCATATATGACCACAGGACAAACCATAGCCTTGACTAGACGGACCTTAGTCGGCAAAGTAATGTCTCTGCTTTTCAATATGCTATCTAGGTTGGTCATAACTTTTCTTCCAAGGAATAAGCATCTTTTAATTTCATGGCTGCAGTCACCATCTGCAGTGATTTTGGAGCCCCCCAAAATAAAGTGTGACACTGTTTCCACTGTTTCCCTATCTATTCCCCATGAAGTGATGGGACCAGATGCCATGATCTTCATTTTCTGAATGCTGAGCTTTAAGTCAACTTTTTCCACTCTCCTCTTTCACCTTCATCAAGAGACCCTTTAGCTCCTCTTCACTTTCTGCCTTAAGGGCGGTGTCATCTGCATATCTCAGGTTATTAATATCTTTCCCGGCAATCTTGATTTCAGCTTGTGTTTCTTCCAGCCCAGTGTTTCTCATGATGTACTCTGTGTATAAGTTAAATAAGCAAGGTGACAATATACAGCCTTGACATACTCCTTTTCCTATTTGGAGC
>SJYC01073439.1:0-10769 GCA_006408675.1 Madoqua kirkii
ACTCTCCTCTTTCACCTTCATCAAGAGACCCTTTAGCTCCTCTTCACTTTCTGCCTTAAGGGCGGTGTCATCTGCATATCTCAGGTTATTAATATCTTTCCCGGCAATCTTGATTTCAGCTTGTGTTTCTTCCAGCCCAGTGTTTCTCATGATGTACTCTGTGTATAAGTTAAATAAGCAAGGTGACAATATACAGCCTTGACATACTCCTTTTCCTATTTGGAGCCAGTCTGTTGTTCCATGTCCAGTTCTAACTGTTGCTTCCTGACCTGCATATAAATTTCTCAAGAGGCAGGTCAAGTGGTCTGGTATTGCCATCTCATTCAGAATTTTCCAAAGTTTATTGTGATCCATGCAGTCAAAGCCTTTGGTATAGTCAATAAAGCAGAAATAGTTGTTTCTTCTGGAACTCTCTTGCTTTTTTGATGATCCAGCGGATATTGGCAATTTGATCTCTGGTTCCTCTGCCTTTTCTAAAATCAGCTTGAACATCAGGGAGTTCACGGTTCACATATTATTGAAATCTGGCTTGGAGAATTTTGAGCATTACTTTACTAGCATATGACATGAGTGCACTCAATAAAGGACAGAAATGGTCTAGACCTAACAGAAGCAGAAGATATTAAGAAGAGATGGCAAGAATACACGCAGGAACTGTACAAAAAAGACCTTCAAGACCCAGATAATTATGATGATGTGATCACTCATCTAGAGCCAGACATCTTAGAATGTGAAGTCAAGTGGGCCTTAGAAAGCATCACTACGAACAAAGCTAGAGGAGGTGATGGAATTCCAGTTGAGCTGTTTCAAATCCTGAAAGATGATGCTATGATAGTGCTGCACTCAATATGCCTGCAAATTTGGAAAACTCAGCAGTGGCCACAGGACTGGAAAAGGTCAATTTTCATTCCAATTCCAAAGAAAGGCAATTCCGAAGAATGCTCAAACTACCACACACACATACTAGAAGATCTAAAATTGCCTTTTTAATACCAATTTTGGCAGTTATATGGAGCATTTCAAGGTTTCATTTGAGATCCGTGGGTACTTTATTGCAACCACTGCAGGAAACAGTCAGTCATTACTCAGGAAATTTGGATATATACATTATCTATGACTCAGTAATTCTACTCCAAAGTATATATATCCTACATGACATGTTCACGGACACCTAGAAAAATATAGCAGAATGATCATGGCAGTACAATTCATAATAATTCTGAACTGAAACAACCCAAATGATCACTGGAAGTAGAATGGATACAACTGAAAGATAATATCAATATAAATTTAAAAACCTGAATAATTCACAACAAGGATAGATATCCCAAATATATGGGCATTACAGAAAAATCAGAACAAAACAATATTTTCTCTGCACTTATATTATGGAAAGTTAAAAAACAAAAGGCAAACTTAAACTGTATTTTTAGGGTTCCATATTTAGTTTGTAAATTAAAAAAAAAATAAAAGAACGGATTTCCATGGAAATCAGGAAAGCTGTTTGTTTTAAGGGAAAAAGAGGAAGCATCAAGACAAAGGCATTAAAGTGGTTCATGGTGTGTTGAACATCACATTGTTGCAGAGGTATTCCCTCAATGAAAAGTCACTAAGTTATAAATATTGAATTTGTGCACTTTTTATATACATGGTATATGTTAAAATTTAACTTATATGCAGAGGACATCATGAGAAACTCTGGGCTGGAAGAAACACAAGCTGGAATCAAGATTGCTGGGAGAAATATCAATAATCTCAGATATGCAGATGACACCACCCTTATAGCAGAAAGTGAAGCAGAACTAAAAAGCCTCTTGATGAAAGTGAAAGAGGAGAGTGAAAAAGTTGGCTTAAAGCTCAACATTTAGAAAACGAAGATCATGGCATCTAGTCCCATCACTTCATGGGAAATAGATAGGGAAACAGTGGAAACAGTGTCAGCTTTTATTTTGGGGGGCTCCAAAATCACTGCAGATGGTGACTGCAGCCATGATATTAAAAGGTGCTTACTCTTTGAAAGGAAAGTTAGGACCAACCTAGATAGCATATTCAAAAGCAGAGACATTACTTTGCCAACAAAGCTCCATCTAGTCAAGGCTATGGTTTTTCCAATAGTCATGTATGGATATGAGAGTTGGACTGTGAAGAAAGCTGAGCACTGAAGAATTGATGCTTTTGAACTGTGGTGTTGGAGAAGACTCTTGAGCGTCCTTTCAACTGCAAGGAGATCCAACCAGTACATTCTAAAGGAGATCAGTCCTGTGTGTTCTTTGGAAGAAATAATGCTAAACTGAAACTCAAGTACTTTGGCCACCTCATGAGAAGAGTTGACTCATTGGAAAAGACTCTGATCCTGGGAGGGATCGGGGGCAGGAGGAGAAGGGGATGACCGAGGCTGAGATGGCTGCATGGCATCACTGACTCGACGGATGTGCGTCTGAGTGAACTCTGGGAGTTGGTGATGGACAGGGAAGCCTGTTGTGCTGCTGTTCATGAGGCCGCAAACAGTCAGACAGGACTGAATGACTGAACTGAACTGAACAAACTAAGGTGGAAAATAAAGTGGCAATTGCTGTTTTATTTGACACTTCATATCAAGATTGAAACAAAATAATAATTGGTAAGTATTTCCTAAGAGGAAGCTTTACCACCTTTATTGAATTTGTGTCAAATTTGTTTAATGCTCAGACATCACCATGATATGGATTGCATAAAACATGTCTAATTCTCACAGATCAACTGGTTTTTTTTTTTTTTTTTTTGCAGTTCTTCCAGGTAACACCAAAGAATAGTTTATATTGAAGGACGTCCTAATGAAAATCACAGACAAGGAAGAGATAGGCAATAAATACTCAGGTTAAAGTAGAGGAGGAGACAGAGTTAGGGGGGAGCTTTGTCTTTCTTTGTGGTCCTGGTAGAAGATTAATGTTTACAGAACATGACTGCAACATAAGCTAATGAGATGAGGCCTGTAAGAAGCTAGGATCAGAGCCTCATTAAAAAAAAAAAAATCATATTCCCCAAGCATTGCAGAGAAATAGCTGCTATGCTCATTACTGAAAGGCTCTGCCTCTTGAGGTTATGGTAATCAGGGATCTCCAAAACCAACTGAACTTAGATAACCATAGATCTCTGTGAACAAAATTACAGCTATCTATATATGTATATATACACAACTATATATATAGTAGAGAACTCTTATTCATATATATATAGAGAGAGAGAGAGAAAGAGAAACATATTTTAAAAATTTAGCTATATAGTTATACTAAGAAATAATCTGTGAAATTATTTTGCAATTCAATCATATGGAAAATTCATTCATTAATCCAAAAATAACTGATTAAGCATGTATCATGGATAAGTCCTTTCACTAGGTGCTGTAAATGTAAATTAAAAAAAATACAGGTTCTATGGAAACAATAATCATTGAGCAGAGGAGAGACAAGTAAAATAAATATGGCATGAATAGTTCTTAAAATGTGGTATATGGACCCCTGAGGTCTACAAGACATTTCATGCAATTTGAGATTACAGCTATTCCATTAATATTATTATATTTTTCTCTCATTTTCTGTGTTTACCGTGAGATATGGTAGAGACTTCTACATATTTCTAGAGACTACACATGCTGTGATGACATTGTTGATTCTGATATTTAGTGAAATATGTATTTGTACATTCTTCTGTTAAAATTTTCAGTTTTAGTTTTTAATAGTATTGATCCTAAAGGAAATCAATAATAAATATTCATTGGAAGGACTGATGCTGAAACTGAAGCTCCAATACTTTGGCCACTTGATGCAAAAAGCTGACTCTTTGGAAAAAATCCTGATGCTGGGAAAGACTGAGGGCAGGAGGAGAAGGGGATGAGAGAGGATAAGATGGTTGGATGGCATTATTCAATGAACATGAGTTTGAGCAAACTCCAGGTGATGATAAAGGACAGGGAAGCCTGGCATGCTACAGTCCTTGTGGTTGCAAAGAGTCGGACATGACTGTGTGACTGAACAACAGCTAGGGTGATAGCAATAGATACAATCCACATAAGCAAAGGCTCTTTTGGACTCTCAATAATTTTCTGTGTAAAGGGGTTTTGGAATCAAAACAGTGTGAAAACCATTTGTATACACAGAGCATTAGTTCTATGAAAAAATGACAAGGTGTTTGGGGAAATAAACAATTATTAAGAAAATATCAGCATGCCAAGGGATCAAACTGAGAGATTACTACATTAGACTTGGGTTATCTCCCAAAATGTACTCATGTTTATTCAACTTTATCTCTCAATGACAAGGAAGGCTATAAACAAGGTAAAGGTCACAAAAGAAAGGAGGGATTTGCACACAATAATAGGATACACCATAATATAATTTTATTAAATAAAAAATTAAATTAAAAATATGGAATAATCAGAAAGAGCTTAAGCTACAAGGCCACCCAAGAATTAATGTTTTCCTATACAAAATGCAGAAAGGTAAATTGTTGTCTAATATCTGTCCAACATTTATTGTTGTGGCAATTATTCATTTTATTATAACAACACAGACTCTGATGTAGTTACTTCATAATGCACATTATTGATTGCTATTTCACTGATTCACATTGCTTTTCTTTTCATTGTATATAATATATCTCAAATGTTCTAAATAGAATTTAGAACTCTTGATTAAAAACATCAAATCTTCTTAGACATTTACAAATGTACTATTTCAGTGATTAAAAATTTCTTAATAATATATCCAACTGGATGCAGAATTCCAAAGAATAGAGAAAAACTTCAAAGTGAACAATGCAATGAAATAGAAGAAAACAATAGAATTAGAAAGACTAGAGATTTCGTCAAGAAAACTGGAGAAATCAAGGGAGCATTTCATGCATGATGGACACAACAAAGGACAGAAACAGTAAGGACCTAGCAGAAGCAGAAGAGATTAAGAAGAGGAGGCATGAATACACAGAAGAACCATACAAAAAAAGGTCTTAATGACCCAGATAACCATGATGGTGTTATCACTTACCTAAAGTTAGACATTCTGGAATATAAATTCAAGTGGGCCTTAGGAAGCATTACTATGAAGAAAGCCAGTGGAGGTGATGGAATTCCACCTGAACTATTTCAAATCCTAGAAGATGATGCTATTGAAGTGCTGCAGTCAATATGCCAGCAAATTTGGAAAACACAGTAGTGGCCAAAGGACTGGATAAGTTAGCTTTTATTCCAGTCTCAAAGAAGGGCAATGTCAAAGAATGTTTAAACTACATACAACTGCACTTATTTCATATGCTAGCAAGGTAGCTCAGACAGTATAGAATCTGCCTGCAATGAGTTACACCTGGGTTTGGCTACCCACTCCAGTATTCTTGGGCTTCCCTGGTGGCTCAGATGGTAAAGAATCCACCTGAGATGCTGGAAACCTGGGTTGGATCCCTGGATTGGGAAGATCACTTCGAGGAGGGCATGGCAACCCACTCAATATTCTTGCCTGAAGAATCCTCATGGACAGAGGAGCCTGGAGGGCTACAGTTCATGGAGTCACAAAGTGTTGGATACAACAGAGTGACTAAGCATACACAACAAGGTAACAGTCAAAATCCTTCAACCTAAGCTTCAGCAGTACATGAAACAAGAACTTCTAGTTGTATAAGCTGAGTTTAGAAAAGGCAGAGAAACCAGAGATCAAATTGCCAATATTCAACAGATCGTGCTGCTAAGTTGCTTTAGTCGTGTTTGACTCTGTGTGACCCCATAGATGGCAGCCCACCAGGCTTCCCCATCCCTGGGATCCTCCAGGCAAGAATACTGGAGTAGGTTGCCATTTCCTTCTCCACTGCATGAAAGTGAAAGTGAAGCCGCTCAGTTGTGTCTGACTCCTCGCAACCCCATGGACTGCAGCCTACCACGCTCCTCTGTCCATGGGATTTTCCAGGCAAGAGTAACAGATCATAGAAAAAGCAAAAGGAGTTCCAAAAAAACTATCTACTTATGTTTCCTTGACTATGCTCAAGTCTTTTACTCTGTGGCTCACACAAACTATGGAAAATTCTTAAAGAGATGGGATTACCAGACAACCTTACCTGCTTCCTGAGAAACATGTATGTAGGTCAAGAAGCAAGAGTTATATCCAGACATGGACCAACAGACTGGCCCAAAATTGGAAAAGGAGTACATCAAGACTGTATATTGTCATCCTACTTATTTAATTTATATGCAGGGTGCATCATGTGAAATGCCAGGCTGGATAACTCACAAGCTGAAATCAAGATTGCTGGGAGAAGCATCAACAACCTCAGATATCCAGATAGTACCATTCTAAATGGCAGAAAGAGAAGATCAGCTAAAGAGCCTCTTGATAACGGTGAAAGAAGAGAGTGAAAAAGCTGTCTTTAAAACTCAATGTGTGAAGAACTATGACCATGGCATTCAATTCCACCACATGATGGCAAATAGAAGGGGAAAAAATAGAAACAGTGATAGATTTTATTTTCTTGGGCTCCAAAATTAGTGTGGACAGTGTCTGCAGCCATGAAATTAACATATCCTTACCCCTTGAAAGAAAACCTATGAGAAACAGCACTGCTGACAAAGGTCCATATCATCAAAATTATGGCTGTTCCAGGCATCTTATATAGACATGAGAGTTGGACCATAAAGAATAGTGAGCACTGAAGAGACTCTTGAGAGTTTTTTGGCCAGCAAGTAGATCAAACCAGTTAATCTTAAAGGGAATCAATCCTGAATATTCGTTGGAAGGACTGATGCTGAAGCTGAAGCTTCAATACTTTGGCTATCTGATCCAAAGTGCTGACTCACTAGAAAAGATCTTCAGGCTAGAAAAGATTGAGGGCAGGAGGAGAAGTGGGTGATAAAGGATGAGATGGTTGGATAGCATCATTGACTCATGGACATGAGTTTAAACAAACTCTGGGAGATAGTGAAAGACAGAGAAGCCAGGTGAGCTGCAGACCATAGGGTCACAAAGAGGCAGACACAACTTAGCAACTGAACAGCAATAGAAGAGTTCAAAACACTTTCTTTCATGTTTAATACCAAGTTATTTGAAGGTTTCATACATGATTCTAAGTTTTTCAGATCTCAAAGACCTAAAAATAAGCTTTATTTACCTGAGAATCAATTATTTGTCTATCTCATATTTGACCACCTTATAAAAGGCACTGATAACATCTCCACATACACATAGACCCAATTTACCAATTTAACAAATGAAACATTGATTAAAAAAAAAAACACCATCATTAAGTATTTTTATTTAAAGCATTTCAATAGAAGAGTTCAAAACACTTTCTTTCATGTTTAATACCAAGTTATTTGAAGGTTTCATACATGATTCTAAGTTTTTCAGATCTCAAAGACCTAAAAATAAGCTTTATTTACCTGAGAATCAATTATTTGTCTATCTCATATTTGACCACCTTATAAAAGGCACTGATAACATCTCCACATACACATAGACCCAATTTACCAATTTAACAAATGAAACATTGATTAAAAAAAAAAACACCATCATTAAGTATTTTTATTTAAAACATTTTAAATGTCACTGGTGATTGAATTTTATTTTTCTAAAGAATAAAATGTTCTTTTTAATTGTCTTCTATGGTTTTTACATGCATTTCCATTCAAGACTATAAATGTATAGGGCTGTCAAGTCCTAACACATTATTTGAATATTAGAGCTGTTATTTTAAACACAAATTAAGTGATTTCCTATATTTTACATGACAGGTTTACAATTGTTCACTGAGAATAATCACACAGGCCCTTTATAATAATTGTCTATGAGTGTGACTCATTATCATGTTATTACAGTGTTTATGTCAAATGAACACCAGAACAGTTTAGCATTTTGTTTCTAATGCCAAAAAATTCTATCTTATGAATGAAAATAAGTGAGGCAGATTTATATTTCTGTATATAATATCTAAATGAATATTCTCATCTTTAGTGTTGTTCACATGTTAATTTTGAACTGTCACAAATACTATGTGAACTCAGGAAACTCTGAAGGATAAATTTCCAATGCCCTATACAAGATCATTGAGTGTAATTACTCCTGATATTTTGTCCATCATACTTAATACTTAGGAAATTCTCTTTTCTAGAGGAAAACAATTCTAAGAGCAATACCTTTTCTCTTTCATCTCTTAATTTTTCCCACAAATATTTTTAAAACTTTCCTTCCAAGGAATAATAATTTTTGTCACTATCTGAGTATTATGTATTCTTCCAAAATATAGTTTACACAATTCAAAAGTATAATTTTGGTATTTCTTAGTGATATTTTAAGAACCATTAGTACCACTGTTTGGAACATGCTATCAGTTTAGTTCAGTCGCTCAGTGGTGTCCAACTCTTTGCAACCCCATGAACCACAACACACCAGATCTCCCTGTCCATCACCAACACCTGGAGTCCACCCAGACCCATGACCACTGAGTCAGTGATGCCATCCATCATCCTCCATCATACCCTTCTCCTCCTGCCCTCAATCTTTCCCAGCATCAGGGTCTTTTCCAATTAGTCAGTTCTTCCCATCAGATAGCCAAAGTATTGGAGTTTCAGCTTCAACATCAGTCCTTCCAATGAACACCTAGGACTGATATCCTTCAGGATGGACTGGTTGGATCTCCTTGCAGTCCCAGGGACTCTCAAGAGTCTTCTCCAACACCACAGTTCAAAAGCATCAATTTGTCAGCGCTCAGCTTTCTTTATACTACAACTCTCACAACCATACATGACCACTAGAAAACCATAGCCTTGACTAGACAGACCTTTGTTAGCAAAGTAATGTCTCTGTTTTTTAGTATACTATCTAGGTTGGTCATAACTTTCCTTCTAAGGAGTAAGTGCTTTTTTAATTTCATGGCTGCAGTCACCATCTGCAGTGATTTTGGAACCCAGAAAAACAAAGTCAGCCACTGTTTCCATTGTTTCTCTATTTGCCATGAAGTGATGGGCCCAGATGCCATGATCTTAGTTGACAAATGTCCAGCTTTAAGCCAGCTTTTTCATTCTCCTCTTTCACTTTCATCAAAAGGCTTTTTAGTTCCTCTTCACTTTGCCAGAAGGGTGGTATCATCTACATATCTCAGTTTACTGGTATTTCTCCCAGCAATCTTGATTTCAGCTTGTGCTTCTTCCAGCCCAGCATTTCTCATGATGTACTTTGCACAGAAGTTAAATAAGCAGGGGGACGATATACAGCCTTGATGTATTCCTTTTCCTATTTGGAACCAGTCTGTTGTTCCATGTCCAGTTCTAACTGTTGCTTCCTGACCTGCATACAGATTTCTCAAGAAGCAGGTCAGGTGGTCTGGTATTCTCATCTCTTAAAGAATTTTCCACAGTTTATTGTGATCCATACAGTCAAAGGCTTTGACATAGTCAATAAAGCAGAAATAGATGTTTTTCTGGAACTCTCTTGCTTGTGACATGCTATATGTTATCCTATTTCATCAACCATGATATGTACAGGCACTTTAGATCTACTTTTATCCTCTTCTAATAGTTATTAATATATCTTATGTTTCAGAAGTTTCTACAAGTTTTACTTTGGGAATGATAAAGAGAATATTTTTTTTAGGGAAAGAAATTTATATGTATCCATTCTAAGAATTTAAATACTTTCCACTGAGAATGTATTGAAAACCTAAGCAAGAAGCTCGGAGAATCCTTCTGAGAGAAGTGTAGAGGAGAGAGTTCACAATATTAAAGGATCCACTTTGATATAAAATACAGTCATGCAGCTTTCACTGAGGAAACTAGCAAGGTAGGTCTCTAGAAAAAGTTGAGACTGAATAGTAGTAGCTCTTCAACTACTCACATAGTATAGAAAAGAGTGTTCTCTTTCAAGAATAAGGAGACCTCTTAAGAAACATATTGAAACGTTTGTTTGAAAGTAAAGAAATAGTGACAGGTAATGGGATTTAAGAAGTGGTAAAACACATTTAATACTGTCAATTGCACTTAACTGTATAATTTACACATTCAACATGACAGTATTCTATGACAGTGGAAAAAAATCAAAGAAGAAGAAACTGATTATGATATAGAAAATAAACAATCATACATGTCATTAGATGGGAGTTAACATCAAAACTGGCTGTCATTTACAATAGCTATAAGGGAACTTAATTTTTTAAAAACCGACATGTAAGAGTAAATAAAATCAAGTAATGTGATATTTCTTTCTCCACCTGATTGTCAATTATTTGTAAAGAACAGTATGTTTTACAGATTATTTAAGAGGCTTAATTCTGTTCCTCTCACAAGTATTTGACAACAAAAATAGCAAAAAGTGGTGGATGTATACATCTTTTATTTAAAAATTATGACACTTTTCACATATGAAAGTATTTTCTAGGCCTCACATATTATGGGAAATAATGGACAGTTGATACTATTTAAGATTCAAACCAAGGGCCAGATATCAAAGAAAATTACCTGAATCAAGTGGGAATAGGGAGAATCCTACTCTTCCTGCCGCCACTGGCCAAAGATGAGCAACTTGTGCACCATTAGTAACTGAAATTCATGAATACAAACAGACACTAAAAACATGCCTTAATGTTCATATATGGCAGGTACTAGAAAACCAAATCCATTAATCACAAAAAGAGTAAACATAGATAATGAATAAAACTTATCTTAGTTTACCTATGTAAAATGCATCAAAATATAATAATTGAGAAGGGAAATTAATTTTTTTGAAAAATATATACTCTCAGTAATTAATAAAGAAAGTAGC
>SJYC01073440.1:0-10032 GCA_006408675.1 Madoqua kirkii
AATTTTAGTCAATAATAAAATAAAAGAGCTAAAAATATAATATAAAAATGTTGAACTTCATTATTAGAACACACTAATAAAACCTGAACCCAGCTATAATTTTAACATCCCAATGGGGAATAACCTATAATGTAAGGAACTTCCAATGCAAGTAATCAATATCACAGAAGAAAGATTCCTGCAAACAAATAAAAATTCAATCAATCTGAATAAGAAAAATAGTAATTTAGATGAAGAACAGGGGTGTGCTGATAATATTGTGCTGTGCTGTACCTAGTCACTCAGTCATGTTTGACTCTTTGCAACTCCATGGACTGTAGCCCACCGGGCTCCTCTATCCATGGGGATTCTCCAGGCAAGAATATTGGAGTGGGTTGCCATGCCCTCCTCCTGGGGATCTTCTCAACATAGTGATCGAACCCAGACCAACCCCATTTCAGGCAGAGTCTTTACTGCCTGAGCCGCCAGGGAAGCTGATTATATTAGCAAAATTCAAAAGGCAGGAAACTCTTTAGAACAAATAACTCAGTACCCTCCCCCACATTATATGGCAGTGAAAGACAACTAAGTAAATGTGATTTATTTTTAACAAACAAGCCAATCAATGAAATGAAGATGCATCTGAGGGGAACTGAGAGCCCTGGTTAGTTTCGTTAAAATTTCATGGTATTAAGAAAGCCTTCAGATATGCCATCACATGAACATGGATACTACTTTGAGCTATTTATTCCTCTTAAATGTTCAGAAAGCTGCCCCTATTTGCTAAGGAACATTTTTAAAGATAGAACATCATGTATTAAAAAATAATACTTAATGTTTTAATATGATATAATCATGGTTATTCTTTAAACAATTCTTATCTTTTAACTATTTACAGAAGATATTATATGACATCTGGAATATGCTTGAAAATAACATAATTGGGTAAGTAACGAGATTTGCCATGAGATAATAATTGTTAATTTGTTGAGGTGTAGGACATGTGCACTGGGTTTTCTTATTTTACTCTTTCTGTGTATGTAATTTTTCACCATAAAGATTTCAAGAAACAAAACTAAAGTGAAACCATAAAATGTGAGTTAATGACATTTTTCTTCTATTGTTTTTAAATGAATTATTCCTAAATGTAAATGGCTATAAACCTTGAGAGTCTTATGTGTGCAATAGGGAGAAAATAAACAGTCTATGTAATCTGGAAAATCTATATCATCCCTTATTTATTCTAAAATAAATCATGAAGGCTTTTTTTATGTTGCTTTCATTTATCATCCTTTAAAAATAATGATTTTATTCTCCCTGAGTGGCATTTATATTTGTGGCTCATATAACATGCAAATCTCAAGCCCCTGGGTGTATATATATTCAGTGTGCACACACTAGTAGTTGGGTTGACAGATATATGACTTTGAAAATTATACAGTTTCCTGCATCCTTGATGTGCAAAATTGGATTTCTCTAAATTCACGATTAGTCTATCTGCACTTTATTTCACTGGTTCCATTTCTGGAATGAGTTTGAAATCTCAGCCTGAGATTCTGCCCAGTTTCCTAAAAATATTTGAAAAATATGGTACTCAAATGCCAAAAAGAATGTAAATTATTTATTTTGCAATAATTTCAATTTGGTATGAAGGTATTTCCAAAAGAAGTTCTACAGAGAAGATAATATCTTTGTTGCTAAACTATAGAGGTAATTTATGTGCAGTACCCTGAATACTTTAAAATTAATTATTACATCTTTATATATATTTTCAGTGTATCATGGTATTGTCTACATTTTTATGAATCACTTTTAATAAAAGTCTTAAATAGCTAATTGAAAAAAGTTAATTTTTATTTAGGCTATCTAAACCTTCAGAAGTCGTGAACTTCAATCTATTAGTAGGTCTCAGATTTAGTTGCTCTATTGCCTGCGACTCATTCCTTGTGATGGAACAACTGAAGACTATGTGCCCTAGAGCCTGTGTCACCACAATGAGAAGCCCATGTACCACAACTAGAGAAAACTCGTGTGTAGAACAAAGACCCAATATGGCCAACAATAAACAAAAGAAAATAAAAAAGGGAAGACTTAAATCAAGAAAATTAGAAATGAAAAAGAAGATACAACTGGCACTACAGAAATATCAAGTATCACAAGAGACTTCTACAAGCAACCGTGTATCAATAAAATGGACATAGAGATGGTCAACAAACACATGAAAATATGCTCAACATCACTATTAGAGAAATGCAAATCAAAACTACAATGAGGTATCACCATACACGGGTTAGAATGACCATCATCCAGAAATTTACAAGCAATAAATGCTGGAGATGGTGTGGAGGAAAGGGAACTTTCTTACACCATTGGTAGGAATTTAAGTTAGTTTAGCTATTATGGAGAACAATATGGAGGTTCTTTTAAAGACTGAAAATAGAACTACCATATGACCCAGCAATCCCACTCCTAGGCATTTACCAGAGAAAATTATAATTTAAAAAGATACATGCACCCCAATGTTCATTGCATCATTATTTACAAGAGCCAGGACATAGAATAGCAACCTAAATGTCCCTCAACAGAGAAATAGATAAAGAAGATGCAGTACAGATATACAATGGAATATATATACTCAGGTATATAAAAGAACAAAATTGGGTCATTTGCAGCGATGTAGATGGACCTAGAGACTATCATACAGAGTGAAGTAAGTCAGAAAGAGGCAAACAAATATCATATATTAACACAATATGCAAAGTGCAGAAATAGAGACACAGACATAGAAAACATACATATGGACATCAAGGGGGGAAAGGGAGAGGTGCAATGAATTGGGAGGTTGGGAGTGACATGTATAAACTACGTATGAACTAGGTAACTAATGAGTACCTACTGCATGGTTCAGGGAACTCTACTTGTTGTTCTGTGGTGACCTAAATGGAAAGGAAATCCAAAAGAGAGGAGATACATGTGTATGTATGAGCAGAAATTGACACAGTAGTGTAAAGCAATTATATTCTAATTAAAAAATAAGTAAATTAAAAAAAATAAAAAAACAAGTTCTCAGGCATCCATACCTTAATTTTATGATTCAATTACTGTGAGGTGGATTTATTTTTGCTGATTTGTGCACCAAAATTTAAGAAGCATTTTTACATTTTAGAGAACAAGTTTTCTCAAGCTGAGCGCTTTTAATGCTTTGGTCCAGATTACTGTTTTTCATGAGGAATGGGCCTATGTGTCATGTACTGTAGGATGTTTAGCAGCATCACTGAACTCTACCTGCTAAATGCTAGTGGCAACCTCCCACTCCTGCCCCACTCCTACCCCACCTCTACCCCACCACCTCCCCACTCCCACTAGTTGTAACAGCTAAAAATCTCTCCACGCATTGCCAAAAACATCCATTATTCCATGGGGCGGCATTACTTCCAGTATAGAATTTCAAAAATATCAGAACTTTTAAGACAGAATGTATTATTATAGGCAAAATAAGGAACATAATCTCAAAGATGAACAATAAAAAGCTAAGATAAAATGACAAATAACATAATCCTAAAAGTGCAGTAGATTGGGGAGAGGTGGAGAGATAGTGCCTCTAGAATACAGTGACAAACATGAATCTTTTCACAGAGAGAAGTATTTAGACATGAATACAACCCCACAGAACATTGCTGAGTTCAGAGGAATCAAATACAGAGTCAAAAATATAAAACTGTTTGCTAGTCTCAGACTTCATAGAATGCCTGCTATGCTCTTGAAGGAAAAAAGTTGAAATTTTAAGTCTCCTGTGTTCTAAAACCCCAGAGGCAGGCCATACCTCATGGAAAATAGCCTGCCCCTTATCTGATGACTCATAGCCTCCTGATCCCTGAAGCAGCCCCTCTATAATTATGGTGGTATGTTTCTATTAAACTTTAACTGATGACTTATAGCCTAGTTTCCTGGCAAGGGACCCCCAGGTGATGTATTTTCTGTTAAAACTTTTCTGGGTGGCTGTTCTGACCAACCGTCTCAGGGTGGTCAGCCAGCCGTGTCAGCCCGATAACTTACAGACCTATCCCCTTAAAGGTCAAGCCTTGTCCACCAATCAAACGACCTCACCCCACCTGTACCTGCCTATGGCCCCCAATCACATTGTCCTAACCCTATTCCCGCCTGCTTGTGATTTTTCTGTATAAAAATTCTTCTCAACCAGTGTTCTGGGTTCGATCCTCTTTGGAGGAGACCGAACCCCAGCGCGCTGGTTTGAATAAAGTCCTCTTGCTGTTGCATCGAATCTGATTCTTGGTGTCTGGAGACGACGTGCCTGGGAAAAAGACCATAAGGTCTTACACTCTCCCTTTTCCTGCTGGCAAAGCCCAGCTTGATTTAACTAAGGTAGTACTTTCTCCATACCAGCACACTTTTTACATTTTATTTATCTTCCTTTCTCCCTCCCTCCCTTCTTATTCTCCTTCTTTGCTTCCCTCCCACCTCTTCATTGGCTGGCAGAAAAGGAAAAAAAAGAAATCTTCTCCTATAGTGAAAACTGTAGGATATGAAACTAACAAGTTTAAGTGGTAGGCACTTCTCTCTCATAGTCGGGAAAAATCCATTCTCTGATGAAAGAGAATAAAGCTCACAAGAATATAAAAGGAAACAATATAGGATTTAGAGAGGCAGAGAGCCAGTATATTATTAAAGTCTTGGCACCAGTTGATTCTGAGGTCAAGTTATAAGCCTGAGATTTTGGTCTATATCATCACCTTGTAGTCTATGATGCAATTATTCTAGTTTTTCAATCTAGTTCAATATACAATGACTCTAATAAAGAAAATATGAAACATAGCACTTCTAAAGACAAAGTGTACACTGTATAACAAGTATTATACAATGTTCAGTTTTAAAGAGCAGATGCTATATCTTATTTAAAAAGAAAACAAGAAAAGTTCTCTACAATAGAATCTGGTACTCATGTAGGTAGAAAAAAGTGAGTTTTGATATTGACTTGTTGTTTAGCAATTTAAAAACATGACTTTGGAAATAATGCCTTCCTGAACACAGAACTGATGAATACTGGAGTACTCAGGATACATTCTTTCCTTCTTCAAATTTGTAATTATAATGTGGAAAAGATGGTCTAAGATGACTGGATATTAATTACTACAATACAGCAGAATAATTGGTCCTTAGCAAGAGATATGTTTACACATCTTATATTAGTTTTTCCAATTTGACAGAACATATTTTAAATAGGGTGAAATATGTATCAAAAGGAATTCATTAATAGCTTGATGAATGCCCAAGTGTACATCTCAGCTATATAAGTTCCTGTCTTACAATTTTAATTTTTAGCATCTATCAATGACTTTTATAAATAAATATGTAGAAGGTGCATTAATTCATATCTCTGGGGACGTGAATTTGAAGAGATAACAATGACAATAAAAATATCTTAAGAAGATAGAAAAGAGAATGCAATGAGAACTTTACATTTTCTTCATTTGGGCCAAGGAGCCTGACAAAGGAATGCTGAATAGCAAATTCTAGTTCTATAAATTGGAGTGTGTATAAACAAGATTTAAGGGTTTACTTAACCAGAAATAATATATTTCAGTAGCATAATAAGAATATGAAAATGTTAATGAAATTTTCAGTTTAATCATTAATACATTGATCAATATATAACCAAAGGCAACGAAATTTCTTTACATACCACATTAATCAGATGACATAAAGAGTTTTATAAATAGTTCTAGCTCACAATGCAAAAACAACATTGATAAGCTAGAACTCATCTAGAACACTACTATAAATAAGACCATAAACTGTTCTGAAGCCATTTTACATAAAGGATGGTTGAAAGTTGGGCCCAAAAAGTACACATTTGGGTGCTGTCAGCTTCTAAATAATTCATAAAATGATTCATCCACTTGTATTGATTTAACCTAGAGATATATGGAAGAAACTTTAGTACATAGTCATGTCTGGTAGGCTACAGTCCATGGGGTTGTAAAAAGTCAGACATGACTGAGACATCACTTTTCACTTTTTGTACATAGAAAGGAATATGAAAAGAATACACAATAAGTATAATGTAACTGCTTTTTCCCTGCAGTTTGGCCATGAAGGGAGGTTTTTTCACCTGTGAAAACTTACTTAGAAACAACTAAGAAAACAAATAGAGTGGTTTTATAAAAGTAAACAATAAAAGAATTGCCTGTATCTACCTAATTCAATGCAGCATTGTATAAAAGAAACTCATTACTTGAATTGTATAGTACTTTTCCCCTTTATTCAGCATTAAGTGAACATTTAAATAGCAAAAATATACATATTATGTATATATATATATACATATATAATATACATTTAATATTATATATTTGTTTATACTACATAATATGAATTTGCCAGTAAGATGTGTGTGTGTGTGTACTAACATAGGGGATTCACTGGTAGCTCAGCTGATAAAGTATCCACCTGCAATGCAGGAGATCTGCATTCAGTCTCTGGGTTGGGAAGATCCCCTGGAGAAATTAACAGCTACCCATTCCAGTATTCTGGCTTGGAGAATTCCATGGACTATACAGTCCATGGGGTCCCAAAGAGTTGGACATGACTGAGCGACTTTCACTTTCACACTATACTAAAATATATATTTTTATGTACTTAATGAGGCAATATCTGTTTATATCCTTAGTACTGTTGAAATTGTTCTTACATCATGCACACTCTTAGAATTATAGCAGTTTAGATGATAACGAATATGGTCACTTACAATGGGAAGCTAATTATCTCAGATTAGTCTCTTCTCACTTGGGATTTGTTATGTTCTAGGGTACATGCATTATCATATGAAACTTCATGGTTCTGCATGGTACTAATGCGTTATAGAATGATTTGGAAAAAAAAATCATGATGAAAATAATATAATACATCTCTTTACCACAAACTTCAAGAGTTATTCCCAAGGAAGAAAACAATGTTACTTAAACAATTGTTAAATCATAATATCAAGAATCTTATACTTCCAAATAGGAAAATATAAGTGGGGAGATTTTTATAGGCATCACTCTTAGCTCAGGCAGTAAAGATTTTGCCTGCAATGCAGGATACCTGGGTTCAATTTCTGGGTTGGAAAGATCCCCTGGGGAAGGAAAAGGCAACCCACTCCAGTATACTCACCTGGAAAATTCCATGTATAGGGGAGCCTGACAGACTACAGTCCATGGGGTCGCAAGAGTCGGATACTACTTAGTGACTAAATCTCCACCACCATGGATAACTGAGTGAACTTCGGGAGATGATGATGGACAGGGAGGCCTGGCATGCTGCGATTCACGGGGTCACAGAGTCGGACATGACTGAGCGACTGAACTGAACTGAACTGACGGATAACATGAAATATGATGGTGAATCCATAGAATTATGTTATGTTTCAAGCAAATGTTACATACCTGTATTTCTCAGGATTAAAAAAAAAGTGCTTTCTACACCTAATAATTAGCGGTTGATTTGATAAATTCAATGAATCTCTCATTTCAAATAAGACTGCAGTTCATCAAAATACACCAGTATTCCAAATTATATGCAATCTGTGATCTCATTTTCTTCCATTTTTTCCCCTCTGTTGTAGGACCTTTATGAATATAAAATCCTTATATCCATCTTTAATTCTTTTTGTTACAACAAATATTTTAATAGTAATTTTTATTAATCAAATAGTGAAGAGTTTTTTTTAAAGGTTTTTAATTAATCATTTTTTTTAATGGAGGATAATTACTTTACAATATTGTGGTGGTTTTTGCTGTACATCAACATGAATCAGCCACAGGTGCACATGCGTCTTCCTATCCTGAATCCCCCTCCCACCTCCTTCCCCAACACATTTCTCTGTGTTGTCTTAGAGTACCAGCTTTGAGTGCCCTGCTTCATGTATAGAACTTTCACTGGTCATCTGTTTTACATATGGTAATATACATGCTTCAGTGCTATTATCTCAAATCATCCAACTCTTGCCTTCTTCCACATAGTCCAAAAGTCTTTTCTTCACATCTGTGTCAATTTTGCTGCCTTGCATATAGTATCATTGTTATTGTCTTTCTAAATTTCATATTTATGTATTAATATACTGTGTTGGTATTTTTCTCTTTCTGACATTTTACTCTGTATAATAGGCTCCAGAAATATACCATGTTTGTGGATTGGAAGAATCAATATAGTGAAAATGAGTATCCTACCCAAAGCAATCTATATATTCAACAGAATCCCTATCAAGCTACCAATGGTATTTTTCACAGAATGAGAACAAATAATTTCATAATCTGTATGGAAACACACAAAAAATCTTGAATAGCCAAAACAATCTTGAGAAAGAAGACTAGAACTGGAGGAATCAATCTTCCTGACTTGAGACTATATTACAAAGCCACAGTCATCAAGAGAGTATGGTTCTGGCACAAAGACAGAAATATGGATCAATGGAAAAAAAACAGCCTAGCGATAGATAAATCCAGGCACCTATGGAAAACTTATCTTTGACAAAGGAGACAAGAATATACAATGGAGAAAAGACAACCTCCTTAACAAGTGGTGCTGGGAAAACTGGTCAATCACATGTCAAAGAATGAAACTAGAACACTTTCTAACACCATATACAAAAAAAAAAAAAAAAAGACTAAAAATGTATTAAAAATTTAAATGTAAGACCAGTAACATTAAACCTCTTACAGGAAATCACAAGCAGAGCAATCTCTCATATAAATCACAGCAAGATCCTCTATGACACACCTCCCAGAGTAACAGAAATAAAAACAACAATGAACAAATGGGACCTAACTAAACTTAAAAGCTTCTGCACAACAAAGGAAACTGTAAGCAAGGTTAAAAGGCAGCCTTCATAAGGGAGAAAATAATAGCCAATGAAACAACTGACAAATAATTAATCTACAAAATTTATAAGCAGCTCATGCACCTCAACACCAGAAAAATTAACAACCCAATCAAAAAGTGGGCCAAAGCACTAAACAGACATTTCTTTAAAGAAGACATACAGATGGCTAACAAAAACATGAAAAGATGCTCAACATCACTCATTATTAGAGAAATGAAAATCAAAACCACAATGAAGTATCATCTCATACTGATCAGAATGGCTCCCATCAAAAAATCTACAAACAATAAATGCTGAAGAGGCTATGGAGAAAATGGAACGGTTTTACACTGTTGGTGGGAACGCAAACTAGTACAGTCACTATGGACACCAGTGTGGAGATTCCTTAAAGACCTGGGAATAGAACTGCCATATGACCCAGCAATCCCACTGCTGGGCATACAACCAAGGAATCAAGAATTGAAAGAGACACATGTACCCCAATGTTCATTGCAGCACTGTTTTCAATAACTAGAACATGGAAACAACCTAGATGCCCACTGGCAGATAAATGGATAAGGAAGTGGTATATATACACAATAAAATATTACTCTGCTATTAAAAAAAAAAACACATTTGAGTCAGTTCTAATGAGGTGGATGAAACTGGAGCCTATTATACAGACTGAAGTAAGTCAGAAAAAGAAAAACCAATAAAATATATTAACACATATATATGGAATTTAGAAAGACAGTAACAACTATCCTATATGCAAGGCAGTGAAAGAGTTTTTGCTTTAATAATGCACACTGAGATATTATGTGCTTCCCTTATTGTTCAGATGGTAAAGAATCTGCCTGCAATACAGAAAACCTGGGTTTGATCCTTGGTACTTTGGTACAAAACCAAGTTCTTATATTTTTACAGGTCTTATCTTCCATTTTTTAAAGCCACCATAATTCTATACCTCTCCTGTGATCTATAGTATCTATGTAATATATGAATTTACCCTATATAAAATAATTTTAAAATCCACTATGAAAAAATTGACTTCATCTACAGTATGTATGAGAGTAAGTCACTGTTACACTGTAACAAATTAGTATGATGTGAAGTAGCACTTTACGAGAATGTTTTTGTCAATCTAAGAAAACTATTCATTATATATCTTCCATTTTATTAAATAACTCTAA
>SJYC01073444.1:0-17180 GCA_006408675.1 Madoqua kirkii
TTCTAGTGGCTATTGTATTCATAGCACAATATAGAATGGAAAATAGGTGGGAATATAGAATGTTTCCAGTATTACAGAAGGATGACTGGCAATGCTATACTTGTTATTTGTGCTTGAAAACAATTCTCTATGCTTTTGCTTCCCATTCATTCTTTCATTCATGCAAGAAAAATTAAGATTCTATGAATTCTAGACAATGAATTTAGTAACAAACCAAACAAACATCTGCATCCATATACTTTTTATTTAATTAATGATAAATTAAATACATAAGTGTTTAGAAGAAACCAAAACAATAAGGTGATAATAAGTGATACTAGATCATCTGGTTGGTGAAGAATGAGATGACTATCTTGAGAGAAGATCTGAAAGAAGGGCTGGAGAAAACTAAGGACATTTATGCACAGAATATTCCTCATGGAGAGAACAATAATTATAAAAGTGCTGAGACAGGGCATTCCTTAATGTAGGTCAAGGAAGAGCAGTAAGCCCAGAGAGTAAGATATAATAAAATTAACTTTTAAACAGTGTCACTCTGACTGTGCTGTAGCTTTAACATATACTCTAGTTTGGACCACCAAGACACTGTTTGGAGACTTACATTACACTAGATCATTATTTCCGTTGAGTTATAAAGCTCCAGTATCCCCTGTCAGAAGCTCCAGAAGACCCTGTCAGCTCTCATAAGCACTGGGTTATGTAAAAGTAATTTCAACACCTATGTTCACAGTTTAACCGTTTCCAGAAAAGGATAGTTTTCTCATGAAGTATGCTTCTAGTCACATTGATATATATCTCTTCACACCTTTTATCTTAATGAAAAACTTTCTTTTGCTAATTAAAAAATGACTACTTCCTGGTGCTCTCAGTTTTTCAAATAATGGTTTCCTCAGATGCATCAATGTATATAAGATGTTGGAGAAGGAAATGGCAACCCACTTCAGTGTTCTTGCCTGTAGAATCCCATGGACGGAGGAGCCTCGTGGGCTGCCGTCTACGGGGTCGCACAGAGTCGGACACGACTGAAGCGACTTAGCAGCAGCAGCATATAAGATGTTACAGAGAAAGCCAAAAGGACTTTTTGGCTAACCTATTATATTCTAAGCTTCAGTTTTCTTATAATTCCCTCTTTTCATAATGCACCACAATTGTTTGGTAACAATAAATAAGAAATCAATAAAGATACTATGAAATATTTCATTAATAGACCATGCTGCTGCTGCTGCTGCTGCTGCTAAGTTGCTTCAGTCATGTCCAACTCTGTGTGACCCCATAGACGGCAGCCCACGAGGCTCCTCCGTCCATGGGATTTTCCAGAAAAGAGTACTGGACTGGGGTGCCATATGAATAGATAATTAAGATCTTTTGAGATTTAAATTAAATGCTCAAAAGATCTTAATTCTTTGTTGGTAATATTGGAAAATTATATAACTTAATAGCTGGAGTCCATTAATTGGTTGTTTACCAATTGCTTAAAAATAAATCATAACATATATGAATATTATGTGGACCACATGGTATTTATTTGTTCTTATTTTTCTATTAAATATCAAACAAATATGTTTATCAAAATAGTGACTTTTCTTGAGTTTCCTAATGGTTTTTCTCTACTCTTCCAAACTGTTCCTTCATTTTCAGCTCTTATTTTAAATTTATATTTTCCCTCCTTTACCTGTGACTCCTATATGCATAGTTTTCAAGAACAATTTGAGATTGGCTTGAGAAGGAGGAGAAAAAAATAATTGGTTTATTATCTTATAATTCTCAATGGTATTCAGTACTAACTTGACGCCTTTTATCTATGGATTATATTCTTACTAATCTTTTTAGTGGGACATAAACTATATTCTTTACAATGTGCTTCATATTGTTGCTGCTCAAATAATCCAAGACATAAAACAATAATAGATAACTTGTCTCTAGGATTCAACATATATCCTCTTTCTTCTTCATTATGTTAAATTTTGTCTCTAAAATTCTTCTTTTGCCTCAAATTCAAATCCAGCCACTCTGTCTTTCCACTGTAACCACTTACTCTCTCCATTGAACACCAACTGTTTATCTCTTTGTCTGAGAAATAGACAGATATATATCCTCTTGCCTTCTGTAGATTCTTTTCACACTGATCATTTTGTCATATGCTGCTCCCAAATTTATACTATTGATTTGGCCAAAAAGTTCATTTGGTATTTTCTGCAAGATATCATGGAAAAACCCAAATGAAACTTTTGGCCAACTCAATGTTTAGATTTATCTTTCAAGGAATAAATATTCTCATTTTCAAACAACATTAAAGTTGGTCTCCTCAGGAATTTAATATTTACCTATGAAGTCCCCACCATTCAAATATCTTTACAAGTTCCTGAATGTCAAATCTCACTGCTCTCCCTTCAAATTTTTCCATTATGTGATAAATATTAATTGCACTCATCTCACATGCTAGCAAAGTAATGCTTAAAATTCTCCAAGCCAGGCTTTCAAATATCTTTACAAGTTCCTGAATGTCAAATCTCACTGCTCTCCCTTCAAATTTTTCCATTATGTGATAAATATTAATTGCACTCATCTCACATGCTAGCAAAGTAATGCTTAAAATTCTCCAAGCCAGGCTTCAATAGTATGTGAACCATGAACTTCCAGATTTTCAAGCTAAATTTAGACAAGGCAGAGGAACCCGAGATTACATTGCCAACATCTATTGGGTCATCAAAAAAGGAAGAGAGTTCCAGAAAAAAAAAAATCTACTTCTACTTTACTAACCAGGCCACAGCCTTTGACAGTGTATATCACAAAAATCTGTGGAAAATTCTTCAAGAGATGGGAATACCAGACCACTTTATCTGCCTGCTGAGATATATGTATGCAGGTCAAGAAGCAACAGTCAGAACTGGAGCAACAGACTGTTTCCAAATCAGGAAAGGAGTACATCAAGGCTGTACATTATCACTCTGCTTTTTCAACTTATGTGCAGAGTATATCATGAAAAATGTCAGGCAGGATGAAGCCTAAGCTGGAATCAAGATTGCTAGGAGAAATATCAATAACCTCAGATTTTCAGGTGACACCGCTTTTATGGCAGAAAGTGAAGAGGAACTAAAGAACCTCTTGATGAGAATGAAAGAGGAGAGTGAAAAACCTGACTTAAAACTTAGCATTTAAAAAACTAAGATCTCGACATCCGATCCCATCACTTCATGGCAAATAGATGGGAAAACAATGGAAACAGTGACAGACTTTATTTTTTTAGCTCCCCAAATCACTGTACATTGTGACTGCAGCCATGAAATTAAAAGATGTTTGCTCCTTGGAAGAAAAGTTATGACCAACCTAGACAGCATATAAAAAAGCAGAGACATTACTTTGCTGACAACGGTCCACCTAGTTTAACCTATGGTTTTTCCAGTAGTCATGTATGGATATGAGAGTTGAACTATAAAGAAAGCTGAGCACTGAAGAATTGATGCTTTTGAACTCGTGTTGGAGAAGACTGTTGAGAGTCCCTTGGACTGCAAGAAGATCCACTCTATCAATCCTAAAGGAAATCAGTCCTGAATACTGATTGGAAGGACTGATGCTGAAGCTGAAACTCCAGTACTTTGGCCACCTCTGAGAAGAACTGATACCTTGGAAGAGATTCTGTTGATGGGAAAGATTAAAGGCAGGAGGAGAAGGTGATGAGAGATAATGATAGAGTTGTATGCCATTGCTGACTTGATGGACGTGAGTTTGAGCAAGCTCTAGGACTTAGTGATAGACAGGGAAGCCTGGCATGCTGCAGTCCATGGGGTCACAAAGAGTCAGACATGCCTGAGAGACTGAACTGAACTGAATTAGAAGGAAAACACTACTTATAAATTGTGTACTTATATGCCAGGCATGCTGTTAATACTTATTTTAATAATAATACATATATTAACATTATATGCATATATTAATAATATATGTATACATAAAATAATACTAATTATTAATTCTCATATACTCTGAAAATCTTTGATTCCTCTCTTTACTGTTAGGAGAAAAGTGAAGCTGAAAATTTTAAATTACTCAAGTTTAGAGAGAAACAAAGTCACAGAGCTGAGATTTGAACTTAACTAGTGGATACTTCCTGTAAAGAGCAGGTCTGGGTTATTAAGAAACAGATTCTGCTTCTAAATCAGACTTTTGATCCTGAAGCACAATAAAACTATACATTTTGGTTTTTAGAAGACCAAACAGAAAATACATTTTTACATTACAGGCAGGTATGCAAGAGTAGGTCAGTTCAAGAGATGGGAATACCAGATATCAGATATCTGGTATATCAGGTATCTATTTCTTTAGCAACTTAAGATCTTCTTGGCCTCATCTGTCTCTTGTTCCATTTATTATGATACCCAATCTTGCACAGGCACTAAACAAGTTCAGGTGCCATTCAATTGAGTCTTGTTTCATAACCTTGTTACTCATATATACACAGTACTTCCTACAGCAAGGGCCTCTCCACTGATTACAAATCATCAACATAACAAAACCCTCCTTGGTGCCCAAGTACGTAGAAATACAAATTATTGCCCTGTGGGTTGAATATTTGTCCAAGAGTATATGAATCGATGGTTAAATTCTCCTTTTCCTTATAACACGATAGTTCTAAGATGCTTATTTGGCTTGTATTCCTGTAGGCCTATCCTAAAAAGCTGAGGCAATGCTTACATTCAACAGTTGCCAACTCATTAGTATCTCCTTACATCTGATCTCTTTATTCCCCTAACCAACATCCTTTTCTCCCTCACTCCTGCTACCTGGATGCATACTTCCTAATATAACTTTGTCTCTAGACTCTGCTTTCTGGTACCATCAAGAATAAATTTGGAGCTGCATAGTGATATTTTATCACAGAGTGAGTAAAACAACAGGAAATATAATAGTAGTTAAATTTCATAGTAAGTCTGAGATTACATTCAGGGATTGACCTTACTATCTTTATTTAGATAGTAATCATGCCCCAGTAAGTTGGGTAATTGCAACCAGGCTTCTACCTCAGATTCCTAAAAACAACCATTCTGTAAGTACTGAATGAGGAGTAAGATCGAGTGTCCATTCTGTGGCACATACCAAGCTCAATGATAAGCAATCAAATGTAATAGATCACAGTCGTTGAAGCAAGACAGTTCAAAATGGATAGAGAAATGGACACATCTGTGAATACTTGAACTTTCCTGATGGCTCAGATGATAAATAATCTGCCTTTAATGCAAGAGACATGGATTCAAATCCCTGGGTTGGGAAGATCTGGAGAAGGGAATGGCTAATCACTCCAGTATTCTTGCCTAAGCAGGGTGGGCTATAGCACCTGGGGTCACAGGGTTGGACACAACTAGATGACTAATATTAAGACTGCTGCTGCTACTGCTGCAAAGTTGCTTCAGTTGCGTCCAACTCTGTGAGACCCCACAGATGGCAGCCCACCAGGCTCCCCCATCCCTGGGATTCTCTAGGCAAGAATGCTGGAGTGGGTTGCCATTTCCTTCTCCAATGCATGCAAGTGAAAAGTGAAAAGTGAAAGTGAAGTTGCTCAGTTGTGTCCATATTAAGACATATACATGCAAATATAGTAGACATTGATCATCTCATAATTTCTCAGATAAGTATTCTTGCTGTAATCATCCTCTATAATTCTACCAGTTGAGCTTCAGTGGGATATCCCTTTTACTTATATAAACCATAGAGCAATTATTGGAAATATATCAATTAATGACATAACTATTGGGAGTATATCCCTTACTCACTGATTTAGAATAGTCAGTGAAAATGGGAATATTGAAAGTACTGGTTCTAAATATTTGCAGTGCTTTAGAACCACTTAGGGAACATTTGCTGTTGTTGCTGATATCATTTAATGTACTTAAATCAACACAAAATTTTTTTATGATATAAACAGTTACACACACACACACACAGGTTTACGAATCCACAATGAAAATTAAGGTACAGAATAAATCATCACCACAAAAAATCTTTCATGCTTACCCCATCCTTAAACTTTAGTGATTATTACTCTCTAATCTCTCAAAACACCCTTAACGTTTTGACAGTGTAGTGTAAATCTTATAGCAGTTGACTTTGAGACTGCCTTATTTCACTTAGCATAATGCCTTTGGATTTATCCAATATGTTGTATTTATCACTAGCTGTCTTTTATTCTGAACCAGTTCAGTTCAGTTCAGTTGCTCAGTTGTGTCCAACTCTTTGAGACTCCATGAACTGCAGCACGCCAGGCCTACCTGTCCATCACCAACTTCCAGAGTTTACTCAAACTTATGTCTACTGAGACAGTGATTCCATCCAACCATCTCATCCTCTGTCATCCCCTTCTCTTCCTGCCTTCAATCTTTCCTCGCATAAGGGTCTTTTCAAATGAGTTAATTCTCTGCATCAGGTGGCCAAAGTACTGGAGCTTCAGCTTCAGAATTTGTCCTTCAAATGAATATTCAGGACTGATTTCCCTTAGGATAATCTGGTTGGACTCCTTGCAGTCCAAGGGACTCTCAAGAGTCATCTCCAGCACCATGGTTCAAAAGAGTCAATTCTTCAGTGCTCAGCTTTCTTTATAGTCCAAGTCTCATATCCATATGTGACTACTGGAAAAACCGTAGCTTTGACTAGATGGACATTTGTTGGCAAAGTAATGTGCTTTTTAATACATCATCTAGGTTGGTCATAACTTTCCATCCAAGGAGTAAGCATCTTTTTATTTCATGGTTGCAATCACCATCTGCAGTGATTTTGGAAGCCAGAAAAATAAAGTCAGACACTGTTTCCACTGTTTCCCCATCTATTTGCCATGAAGTGATGGGACTGGATATCATGATATTAGTTTTCTGAATGTTCAGCTTTAATCAGACTTTTTCACTCCCCTCTTTCACTTCCTTTAAGAGGCTCTTTTGTCTTTCTCTTTCTGCCACAAGAATGTTGTCATCTGAATATCTGAGGTTATTGATTCAAGCTTGTGCTTCATCCAGCGCAACATGTCTAATGATATAATATGCATATAAGTTAAATAAGCAGGGTGACAATGTACAGCGTTGACACACTTCTTTCCCGATTTGGAACCAGTCCTTTATTCTATGTTCAATTCTAACTGTTGCTTCCTGACCTGTATACAGATTTCTCAAGAGACAGATCAGGTGGTCTGGTACTCCCATCTCTTTCAGAAATTTCCACAATTTGCTGTGATCCACACAGTCAAAAGCTGTGGCATGGTCAGTAAAGTAGATATTTTTCTGGAAGTCTCTTGCTTTTTCTATGACCCAGTGGATGCTGGCAATTTGATCTCTGGTTTCTCTGCTTTTTCTAAATCCAACTTGAACATCTGGAAGTTCACAGATCACATAATGTTGAACCCTGTCTTGGAGAATTTTGAGCATTACTTTACTAGGTGTGTGAGATGAGTGCCAATGTGTGGTAGTCTGAGTATTCTTTGGCATTGCATTTCTTAGGGTATGGAATGAAAACTGACCTTTTCCAGTCCTGTGGTCACAGCTGAGATTTCCAAAGTTGCTGGCATATCGAGTGCAGCATTTTCATAGTATCATCTCCTCCACTAGCTTTGTTAAAAGTAATGCTTCCTAAGCCCCATTTGACGACACATTTTTTGATGTCTGGCTCTAGGTGATTGGTCACACCATCGTTGTGATCTAGGTCATGAAGATCTTTTTTGTACAGTTCTTCTGTGTATTCTTGCCACCTCTTCTTAATAGCTTCTGCTTTTTTTAGTTCTGTACCATTTCTGGGCTTTATTGTGCCCATCTTTGCATGAAATATTCCCTTGGTATCTCTAATTTTCTTGAAGAGATCTCTAGTCTTTTCCATTCTATTGTTTTCCTCTATTTCTTTGCATTGATCACTGAGGAAGGCTTTCTTGTCTCTCCATGCTATTCTTTGGAACTCTGCATTTAGATGCTTATATCTTTCCTTTTCCCCTTCGCTTTTCACATCTATTCTTTTCATGCTATTTGTAAGGCCTCCTCAGACAGCCATTTTGCTTTTTTGCATTGCTTTTTCTTGGGGATGATCTTGATTCCTGTCCCATGTACAATGCCATGAACTTCAGTTCATAGTTCTTCAGGCACTCTGTCTATCAGGCCTAGTCCCTTGAATCTGTTTGCTACTTCCACTGTAAAATCATAGAGATTTGATTTAGGCTATACCTGAATGATCTAGTGGTTTTCACTACTTTCTTCAATTTCAGTCTGAGTTTGGCAATAGGAGTTCATGATCTGAGCCACCATCAGCTCCTGGTCTTGTTTTTTCTGACTGTATAGAGATTCTCCATCTTTGGCTGCAAGGAATATAATCAATCTGATTTCGGTATTGACCATCTGGAGATGTTCATAGTAGTGTTCTCTTGTGTTGTGGAAGAGGGTGTTTGCTATGACCAGTGCCTTCTCTTGACAAAACTCTATTAGCCTTTGCCTTGCTTCATTCTGTACTCCAAGGCCAAATTTGTCTGTTATTCCAGGTATTTCTTGACTTCCTAATTTTGTATTCCAGTCCCCTATAATGAAAAAGACATCTTTTGAGGATGTTATTTCTAGAAGGTCTTGAAGGTCTTCCTAAAACTGTTCAACCTCTGCTTCTTCAGCATTACTGTTTGGGGCATAGAGTTGGATTTCCACGATATTGAATGGTTTGCCTTGGAACCGAATATAGGTCATTCTGTCGTTCTTGAGACTCCATCCAAGTAGTGCATTTCAGATTCTTTTGTTGACTGTAATGGCTACTCCATTGCGTCTAAGGGATTCTTGCCCACAGTAGTAGATTTAATGGTCATCTGAGTTAAATTCACCCAATCCAGTCCATTTTAGTTCGCTGATTCCTATAATGTCAACGTTCACTCTTGCCATGTCCTGTTTGACCACTTCCAATTTGCCTTGATTCATGGACCTAACATTCCAGGTTCCTATGCTGTGCTATTTATAGCTTCAGACTTTGCTTCTATTACCAGTAACATCCACAATTGGGCATTGTTTTTGCTTTGTCTTGGTCTCTTTAGTCTTTCTGGAGTTATTTCTCCACTGATCTCCAGTAGCATATTGGGCACCTACCAACCTGGGGAATTCATTTTTCAGTGTCTTTTTTTTTTTTTTTTTTTGCCTTTTCATACTGCTCATGGGGTTCTCATGGCAATAATACTGAAGTGGTTTGCCATTCCTTTCTTCAGTGGCCCACATTTTGTCAGAACTCTCTACCATGACCTGTTAATCTGGGGTGGCCCTACATGGCATGGCTTATAGTTTCATTGAGGTAGACAAAGCTGTGGTCCATGTGATCAGTTTTGTTAGTTTTCTGTGAAAGTGATTTTAGTCTGTCTGAAGAGGCTTATGGAAGCTTCCTTATGGGAGGGCATGACTGAGGGGTAAACTGGGTCTTATTCTGATGGGCAGAGCTATGCTCAGTAAATATTTTAATCCAATTTTCTGTTGATGGGTGGAGCTGTGTTCGCTCTTTACCCAGCAAGATGGTAGGTGCTGGAGCAGTGGCTGTGTGACTCTGGAGCATCTTTAAGGAGATACCTCATGTCCAAGGTCAAAGGAGAAGCCCCAGCAATATGGTAGGAGGGGCAAATTCACATTTAGAATCAAACCCCATTCCCGCCAGAAATGCTCAGAGGGCTCAAACAAACTTTGTGCATACCAGGACCCAGAGACTCCACAGAGACTGACACAGAACTGTGTTTGAGTGTCTGAGAAATGCTGGACTGGAAGAAACACAAGCTGGAATCAAGATTGCCAGAAGAAATATCAATAACCTCAGATATGCAGAGGACACCACCCTTATGGCAGAAAGTGAAGAGGAGGTAAAAAGCCTCTTGATGAAAGTGAAAGAGGAGAGTGAAAAAGTTGGCTTAAAGCTCAACATTCAGAAAATTAAGATCATGGCATCCGGTCCCATCACTTCATGGGAAATAGATGGAGAAACAATAGAAACAGTGTCACACTTTATTTTGGGGGGCTCCAAAATCACTGCAGATGGTGACTGCAGCCATGAAATTAGAAGACACTTACTCCTTGGAAGAAAAGTTATGACCAACCTAGATAGTATATTAAAAAACAGAGACATTACTTTGCTGACTAAGGTCCATCTAGTCAAGGCTATGGTTTTTCCTGTGGTCATGTATGGATGTGAAAGTTGGACTGTGAAGAAGGCTGAGCACTGAAGAATTGATGCTTTTGTGTTGGAGAAGACTCTTGAGAGTCCCTTGGATTGCAAGGAGACCCAACCAGTTCATTCTGAAGGAGATCAGCCCTGGGATTTCTTTGGAAGAAATGATGCTAAAGCTGAAACTCCAGCACCTTGGCCACCTCATGTGAAGAATTGACTCATTGGAAAAGACTCTGATGCTGGGAGGGATTGGGGGCAGGAGGAGAAGGGGATGACTGAGGATGAGATGGCTGGATGGTATCACAAACTGGATGGATGTGAGTCTGAGTGAACTCCGAGAGAGGCCTGGCGTGCTGTGATTCATAGGGTCGCAAAGAGTCGGACACAACTGAGCGACTGAACTGACTGAACTGTGGAGTTATGTTCAACAGTAGACTACAGCGGGGGCAGGGACTCTGGGTGCAGCAGACTTGGGTATGGAATAGCTCTCTTGGAGGAGGTTGTCATTAACACCACCATAGAATGGCCAGAACTTACAAAGCACTGGAAAATAGACTCCTGAAGAGCACAAACAGAACCTTGTATGCACCAGGACCCAGAAGAAAGGAGCAGTGATCACGCAAGAGACTGACACAGATTTGGCCTAGAGTGTCCAAGAGCAGAGGTGTGGGTCAGTGGTGGCAAGCTGCTGGGTTGAGAGTATTGAGTGTAGCAGCACATGCATGGAAACTTTTGAAGGAGGTTGCAATAATCTTTATTCTGAATAATATTCAATTATATGGATGTACTGCACACCATTTATCCATTCAACAGGTCCAAGACACTTGGGTGTACTTGGTGATTCTGGTGAATTCTGACTAGAGTTGCTAGAAACATTTTCATACAGCATTTGTCTGAATGTAATTGCTTGTTTCTCAAGGTAAGGCAAATTACCAGGTGCTAGCTTGATGAATCATGTCAGTTCAGTTCCTCAGTCATGTCCAACTCTTTGTGACCCCACGGACTGCAGCACACCAGGCTTTCCTGTCCATCACCATCTCCTAGCACTTGCTCAAACTCATGTCCATCAAGCCAATGATGCCATCCAACTATCCATCCTCTGATATACATTCTCCTCCTGCCTTCAATCTTTCCCAGCATCAGAGTCTTCTCAAAAGAGTCTATCCTTTGCATCAGGTAGCTAAAATATCAGTGCTTCAGCATCAGTATTTCCAATTAATATTCAGGACTGCTTTCCTTTAGAATTGACTGGTAGGATCTCCTTGCAGTCCAAGGGACTCTCAAGAGGCTTCTCCAACACCAACGTTCAAAAGAATCAATTCTTTGGCTCTCAGCTTTTTTTAATAGTCCAGCTCTCACATTCATACAGACTACTGGAAAAAGCATAGCTTTGACTCAATGGACCTTTGTTGGCAAAGTTCTTTGTGACCCCACGGACTGCAGCACACCAGGCTTTCCTGTCCATCACCATCTCCTAGCACTTGCTCAAACTCATGTCCATCAAGCCAATGATGCCATCCAACTATCCATCCTCTGATATACATTCTCCTCCTGCCTTCAATCTTTCCCAGCATCAGAGTCTTCTCAAAAGAGTCTATCCTTTGCATCAGGTAGCTAAAATATCAGTGCTTCAGCATCAGTATTTCCAATTAATATTCAGGACTGCTTTCCTTTAGAATTGACTGGTAGGATCTCCTTGCAGTCCAAGGGACTCTCAAGAGGCTTCTCCAACACCAACGTTCAAAAGAATCAATTCTTTGGCTCTCAGCTTTTTTTAATAGTCCAGCTCTCACATTCATACATGACTACTGGAAAAAGCATAGCTTTGACTCAATGGACCTTTGTTGGCAAAGTAATCTCTCTGCTTTTAAGCATGTCATCTAGGTTTCTCATAGCTTTTCTACCAAGGAGCTCAGTTCAGTTTAGTCACTCAGTTGTGTCCGACTCTTTGTGACCCCATGAATTGCAGCACACCAGGCCTCCCTGTCCATCACCAACTCTCAGAGTTCATGCAAACTCACGTCTATGGAGTCAGTGAGGCCATCAAGCCATCTCATCCTCTGATGTCCCCTTTTCCTCCTGCTCCAAATCCCTCCCAGCATCAGAGTCTTTTTCAGTGAGTCAACTCTTCCAATGAGGTGGCCAAAGTACTGGAGTTTCAGCTTTCACATTATTCCTTCCAAAGAATACCCAGGGCTGATCTCCTTTAGAATGAGCTGGTTGGATCTCCTTGCAGTCCAAGGGACTCTCGATAGTCTTCTCCAACACCACAGTTCAAAAGCGTCAATTCTTTGGTGCTCAGCTTTCTTCACAGTTTAACGCTCACATCCATACATGACTACAGGAAAAACCATAGCCTTGACTAGACGGACCTTTGTTGGCAAAATAATGTCTTTGCTTTTCAATATGCTGTCTAGGTTGGCCATAACTTTCCTTCCAAGGAGTATCTTTTAATTTCATGCATGCAATCACTGTCTGCAATGATTTTGGATCCCCTCAAAATAAAGTCTGACACTGTTTCCCCATCTATTTGCCATGAAGTGATGGGACCAAGTGCCATGATTTTAATTTTCTGAATGTTAAGTTTAAGCCAACTTTTTCACTCTCCTTTCAGTTTCATCAAGGAGCTAGGGACTTTTAATTTCATGGCTTCAGTCACCATCTACAGTAATTTTGGAGCCCAAGAAAATAATGTCTGTCACTGTTTCCATTGTTTCCTCATTTATTTGCCATGAAATGATGGGACCAGATACCATGATCTTCATTTTTTAAATGCTGAGTGTTAAGCAAACTTTTTCACTGTCCTCTTTCACCTTTATCAAAGGGTTCTTTAGTTTCTCTTCACTTTCTGCCTAAAGAGTGATGACATCTACATATCTGAGGTTATTGATCTCTCTCCTGTCAATCTTAATTCCAGCTTGTGCTTCATCCAGCCCAGAATTTCACATATAAAAATTATGTAAGTTTATAAGAAGTAATTAGGTCTTTCAGTGTCCTTACGGAAATATACAGTGCCCTTATTGTGCTACAACCTCATCTGTATTATGCACTATTAGATATATATTTTAAAAGGCATTTTTATGAGTATGTGGTGGTGTCACAACATGGTTTTAGTTAATTTCTTGAATATATTTGCAGGCAATTGTTTACCATGTTTATATTCTTTTAATTACAGAGTCTGAAAGTTTTCATTTATTTGTTAAAAAATGTCAAAAGTTTATTATCAAGATCTTCTAGAACTAACACCCCCCAAAGATGTCATTCTCATCATAGAGGACTGGAATGAAAATGTAGGAAGTCAAGAGATACCTTGAGTAACAGACAAGTTTGGCCTTGAAGTACAAAATTATACCCACAGGCATTTGAGTAGATATAAAGTTATATATAATACACGCAGAAGAACTATAAAAAGGATCTCAGTGGCCCAGATAATGATGGTGGTGTCTAGAGCAAGATATCCTGGAGTGTGAAGTAAACTGGGCCTTAGGAAGCATCAATGCAAACAAAGCCAGTGGAGGTGATGGAATTTCAATTGAGCTATTTTAAATCCTAAAAGATGATGCTGTGAAAGTGCTGCACTCAGTATGGCAGCAAATTTGGAAAACTTGGTAGTGACCACAGGACTTGAAGAGTTCTGTTTTCATTCCAATCCCAAAGAAGGACAATGCCAAAGAATTTTCAAACTACCACACAATTGTACTTATTTCACATACAAGTAAGATCATGCTCAAAATCCTTCAAGCTAGGCTTCAACATTACATGAACTGTGAAATTCCAGATGCACAAGCTGGATTTAGAAAAGACAAAGGAACCAGAGATCAAATTCCAAACATCTGTTTTTCTGTAGAAAAAGCTAGAGAATCCAGAAAAAAAAATTACTTCTGCTTCATTGATAATGCTAAAGCCTTTGACTGTGTGAATCAAACAAACTGTGGAAAATTCTTAGAGATGGGAATACCAGATCACTTTAGCTGCCTCCTAAGAAACCTGCCTTCTTGCAGATCAAGAAGCAAAAGTTAGAATTGGTCATGGAACATGGACTGGTTCCAAATTGGGAAAGGAGTAAATTAAGGCTATATATTGTCACTGTGTTTATTTAACTTATATGCAGTGTACATCATGTGAAATACTAGGCTGGATTTATCACAAGCTAGAATTAAGATTGCTGACAGAAATGCAAATAACCTCAAATATGCAGATGACACCATCCTTATGGCAGAAAGCAAAGAGAAACTAAACTAAAGAGCATCTTGAAGGTGAAAGAGGAGAGTGAAAAAACTTGCTTAAAACTCAGCATTCAAAAAATGAAGATCATGGAATCCAGTCCTATCACTTCATGGCAAATAGATGGGGAAACAATGGAAACAGTGACAGACTTTATTTTCTCAGGCTCCAAAATCACTGTAGATGGTGACTACAACCATGAAATTAAGAGACACTTGTTCCTTGGAAAAAAAAGCTATCACAAACCTAGGCAGCATATTTAAAAGCAGAGACATTACTTTGCCAACAAAGGTCCATTGAGTCAAAGCTATGTTTTTTCCAATTGTCATGTATGGTTGAGAGAGTTTGAGCATAAAAAAAGCTGAGCACATAAGAACTGATGCTTTTGAACAGTGGTGTTGGAGAAAACTCTTGAGTGTCCCTTGGACTACAAGGAGATCAAACCAGCCAATCCTAATGGAAATTGGACCTGAATATTCATTGGAAATACTGATGCTGAAACTGATGTGGCCAAAATTTTGCCCACCTGATGCAAAGGATTGACTCATTATAAAAGACCCTGATGCTGGGAAAGATTGAAGGCAGGAGGAGAAAGGGACAACAGAGGAGGAGATGGTTGGATGGCATCACTGGTTCAATGGCCATTGGTTTGAGCAAGTTCTGGGAGATGGTGAAGGACAGGGAAGCCTGCTGTGTTGCAGTCTATGGGGTCACAAAAAGTTGGACACAACTGAATGACTGCACATGACAACAGTTTATTTCCTATTGTGAAGTGCTGGGAGTTCTTTATATATCTCATCCTTTTTTTTTTTAGATATGTGACTTGCAAATAATTTTGCTTTTTCTTTTTTATGATGATCAGGGGGAAAGTTATTCAGATTTTAAACTTTTATTCTCATTTACAGTTTTGACTTACTAAATCATAATACCTAGATGTGACACTAAAGAATCTTCACTTAAAAAATAAAATAAAAGTCTTCATTTGATTCTCAACCTAGCTTAAGATCCTCTGCTCTTGAGCAAGGTCAGCAAGTAATGAACCAAGGGATTTTTTTCTAAACAGTGCTTTGGCTATCTAATAAACTGTAACATTAAACTCTGCTGATAATTGAAATAGTTATCATTCTTCATATCTCTGAAAAAATTATGTTAGAAACATTGTTTCCACTACACTGTTAATACTAATACACCAAATTCAATGTTTAGTCTGAATTCATTTTTATCTAGCAAACTGCTACTCTGTTTATATCTCTTATTTTTGTTAAATTCTCAAAATTCATATTATGAGGGAAAGGAAGAAAAAAGAGTGGTTTGATAGGTAGAGAGAGTGTTAGAGGGAAAAGGAGAATATTGAGTGATGGAAGGAAGAAAAAAGAAGAATGAGGAAAAAAGAATAAAAAATAAAAATATAGTTTATGAGCCTCTTTGATTCTTTATATGTTTGTATGGCACACAGTTGTTATATCATGGCACTGAGAGGCTAAGTGGAGAAGGAAATGGCAACCCATTCCAGTATTTTTGCCTGGAAAATCCCATGGACAGAAGAGCCTGGTGGGCTGCTACTCTAAGGAGTAGCACAGAGTCAGACACGAAAGAAGCAACTTAGCGTGCATGCATGCATTGGAGAAAGAAATGGCAATCTGCTGTAATATTCTTGCCTGGAGAATCCCAGGGACAGAGGAGCCTGGCAGGCTGCCATCTGTGGGGTCGCACTGAGTCAGACATGACTGAAGCGACTTAGCAGCAGCAGCAAATAAAAGGCTAAAATCTGGAGTGGGATAGACATGAAAAACAGTCTGATCCATTTTTTTGCTAATTTAACCAGCCTGAATCAGAATAATGAAGTAGTAAAATTATGTTTGTAAGGATAAACTGAACAAAGGAAGAATAAATTTCTTGTATTTATTTATCCCTTCAAAAACAAAAACAAAAACACAGTTCTATGAAATTGAATTTTCTAGCAGATAATGTTCTTCACTATGCATCTGGCACTGTTTAAGTATTATTCACACACTATTCAATTTAGCGTCTATAATTATCTTGTAACCTAGTCTCACTGTATTCAGTTGCAAGGCAGGTAAACTGAGATATCTACAGTAACATCCCAAGATCATATCATTAGTTCTAGAACACTAAGAATTGAAACCAGTTTTCTCTTTACATCCAAGGCAGTGTACTTAACCATTAATTTTGTTTGCCTCTGTTATGTATATGTTTTGCATTTAGGGTAAACATATACTTCTGTTTTAATACTACGCAGTTTTAAGGAAGCATCCACATGTAATCTGAAAATAAAAAAACTGTGTTCTCTATCAAAAATAAGTAAAGAATTAAAAAAATGTGTGGAAAAAAGAAAAATATTATATGTCAACAGGAACAGATAAATAAACTCAAGAACACATCTAAATTTAAAATTATTTTGATCAAAAATGTAATTGGACAATCATGAGATTAAAAAAAAAAACATATAATTTTCCTTTTATTGCATGGAAAAATGAATAAACACTAAACAAAAGAGAAAAAACTTCAGACAAAAACCTCTAGCTGTAACTAACGAATATATATATCTGGCTGTTTTCAAAAACAGATTTCTCAATTCTGAATGAAATTATTTTATTTGCAAGGTTTTTGATCTGTATCACAGTGACTGAAAAATAATAGTCATGTTTGGCATTGTGCCAGACAGTAGTCTGGCTAAATATCTACATTATCATTATCAATATTTAATGGTATATAATGGAATATTTTTAATTTTTGAGCACTTGAAAATACAAAGGTATTTAAAAAAACTTGTCTAAACACCTTGAAAGATC
>SJYC01073446.1:0-15704 GCA_006408675.1 Madoqua kirkii
AATATTGCAAAAAAATTAAAGAACTAAACAAAGAGAGAAATACATCAATTTCATAGATAAGAAAATTAATATTAAGATGATAATTCTACTCAAATTGATTGAAAGTTCTAATGTAATTCCAAGCATAACTTAAATGGAATTTAGAAATTGATATGTTAATTCTGAAATTTATATGGAAATTAAAAAGATCTAAAATAGACAAAAGAGTATTTTAAACAACCAAAAAAAATAAGTTGTAGGACATATATGGTGAATTGCTTTTGTGATAGCAGTGTTCTGGACTCTTCTCAAAAAAGGGTATTACGAATGTATGGGTTAGGTTGCAGGGCAAAAAAAAAAAAACCAAGACAACAAATCTCAGAAGTGAACATAAAACATAATGGTTTTAAGTTTCTAAAAGAAAATATAGGAGAATTTCATCATGATCTATGGTAAGCATAAAAGGAAAAAGTGACAAATCTGACTTGTAGGATAAACTACCTTCCCTAAGACTAGTCTAATTTAACACTGAAATTACTACATTCCAGGAAACTATTTAATCCTACCTGTGCCTGCCCAGCAGACAAGATTAAAAATTGGAAAATAAACTCACAAGATGACTTGAATCTTGAATCCAGAATACTAAACAAATTTCATAAATCAATAATAAGCACTGAAATAATTAAATTAAACATGGACAATATACTTGCAAAGATATTTTAAAAATAGGTATACACTACACACATGTTCTTTAGGAATGAATAGGTGCTCAATTGCCTTAGTTATCAGGGAAATAGGATACCCTTGATTCCTGGCAGTGAAACAGATATGTAAGTTAATATAAATGTATTCATTATAGGTTACCATTTCCTTCTCCAAGGATCTTCCTGACCAGGGATTGAACCCAGGTCTTCTACATTGCAGGTGGATTCTTTATTGTCTGATCTACTGGGGAAGCCATTAATTGTATGTTTATAATCTGCGCATTTCACAGCATTTTAATTTTACCTAATAAGAAATATTATATACACTATTTTATTCACTGAATCCAACTGACCTTTTTTTAGTACTTAATATTGATAATAAAAATAATTAAATTATTCTAGTTAGACCATAACTCTAACAATAATCAAGTAAGCATGATATTACTGAAAATATATTATCAAAGAACATAAGTATTTCCTATCTAAAGTTGAATGCATTTCAAATTGAAGAAAGAGTAAGTGGAAAACAAAACATATTCCTTAATCTTTAGCATTTCTGTGGCATAATTTTGTAACAATGCTAGTTTGAAGGGTTTTTGTTTTTTATTTACCAGAAAATTATTGAACTTGCCAAAACTTGCAGGAACTCAGTTTGACATTTCAAAAAGCATCCTGTTATGAATTTACTTTTATAATATTAATTTTTTTTAATTTGTACTAGGTTTAAGTAAATATTTTCATTAATTATGAACATTTCTTCCAAACCTCATTTCCAATGAATTGAAAGCATCTGATTCTCCCTTCAAAGTATTGTTCAAGCAGAAGTTTCATAACAGAAAATTAGAGAACAAATTTGAATAAAATTCTACCAGTACCAGTACAGAATACTGTACTTACTCCTGGGAAGGAAAGTTATGATCAACCTAGATAGCATATTATAAAGCAGAGACATCACTCTGTCAACAAAGGTCTGTCTAATCAAGGCTATGGTTTTTCCAGTGGTCATGTATGGATGTGAGAGCTGGACTATAAAGAAAGCTGAGCACTGAAGAACTGATGCTTTTGAACTGTGGTGTTGAAGAAGACTCTTGAGAGTCTCCTGTACTGCAAGGAGATCCAACCAATCCACCCTAAAGGAAATCAGCCCTGAACATTCGTTGGAATGACTGATGTTGAAGCTGAAACTCCAGTACTTTGGCCACGTGATGCAAAGACCTGACTCATTTGAAAAGACTCTGATGCTGGGAAAGAATGAAGGCAGGAGGAGAAGGGGATGACAGAGAATGAGATAGTTGAATGGCATCACTGACTCAATGTACACGGGTTTGGGTGGACTTGGGAGTTGGTGATGGACGGGGAGGACTGGTGTGCTGTGGTTCATGAGGTTGCAAAAAGTCGGACATGACTGAGCGACTAAACTGAACTAACTACAGAATACTAGAAAGATAAACTTAAACTTGTGATAATCTATGAGCAACATCCCCAACTTTATATCTTTATATGTGACTATTTATTAGATGTAAATATAGCAAATAAATTCAATTATATTTTAATATTTTATACTTAAAATACAATAGGCAAACACATAGAAAGCATAATGACAATATTCTGACAAGCTGTCTCAGTTTAATACTGTTACATCATTCAAATAAAACCTACAAATAGTAAAATTCTAAGACAAATATCTGTTTAAAATAATGAAACCAATTCACATTTCTGCTTTTGTTTGTCAATATCTGTTTGACTTTATACATTTTAATTTTAGTGACTTTTTCAGTGAATTCTATAATCTGAAGCACATGAAACTGAATTTTAGCACTTCTTTTAAATGTAAAGTACACATTTCAGTGGTATGATTCAGTAACCTGAATGTCATATATTTCTTGATTTGTGTATTTGTCTGAAAGTAATTACATGACCTCATATATTTTCCTCTAAAGACAATGTAGCTTCCTAATCTCAGTCAGCAAATCAAGTAACCGTTTAGATTTATTTATACTGACCTCTATTGTTTTAAATAGTTGATGCAAAGACAACACCATTTCTGAATCAGGATAAATCTAAATATACAATATTCTTGTTTCCTGTTATTTAGCCATCAGTTATACAGGACTAGATTTCCCTGGTGGCTCAGATGGTAAAGCATCTGCCTACAATATTGGAGACGGGTTCAGTCTCTGGGTTGGGAAGATATCCTAGAGAAAGAAATGGCAACCCATTCTAGTATTCTTGCTTGGAAAATCCCATGGACAGAGAAACCTGGCAAGCTACAGTCCATGGGGTTGCAAAGAGTCAGACATGACTGAACGACTTCACTTTGACTTAATACAGAATTATGCAACCAAGGTGTGAATCGAGTGTAATCCCAAAGCTAGTGGCTTAGGTTTCCATTACAAGTCAAAGGGCCTGAAAGACCTGTGGGATACCATTCGTAAGACTGACATATGTGTTGTGGGAGTGTCCAAACAAAAAGAGGGAAAAGGATGATAGAATATTTGAAAAAAAATGGCTAAAAATTTTCCATGTTTGATAAAATACACAAATACAAATATACAGGAAGTTTAATCAACAAAATGAACTAAGAGACCCACACTGAAACAGTCTCAAACTTTCAAAAGTCAAGGAAAAAGACAGCCTTGAAAGCATCAAGATAAATGTGATCACATAGAAGTGACCCTTAATAATGTCACCATAAGATTTCCTTCTCATCAGAAAGTTTGGAGGCCAGAAGGCAGTGAACAAGTAGTTTCAAAGGTCCAAAAGAAAACAAAAACAAACAAACAAAAAATTGTCAAAGAAACCTCTTTCTAGCAAAAGTGTCCTCCAAAAGTGAGCGAGATATTAAAACATTCCGAGATAAACAGAAGCATAGGTAAGAATTATACAGTAAGAATTATCTAAGGGAGTCCTATAGGTTGAAATAAAAGGCCACAAGATAGTAATTCAAAGTCATATGAAGAAACAAATATTTCTATGAAAGTGAATATTATAGGCAAATACAAATGCTATTTTTATTTTAATAGTTTCTAACTCTACATTTTGCTTTCTACATGATTTAAAAGACTAACATATTTAAAGATAGTATTAGTCTAAAATCTAATATTTTTGTAGCATTGATTTTAACTCTACAATGTGCTTTCTACATAATTTCAGGGACTAGAAAGAATTTTTCAGCCATGTTTTGGAGCATAAAGTATATAAAATATAGTTTTGTGATATCAACACTAAAGCCTACTAATAGACCCTTAAAAAAAAACACAGAGATTTTTATAATGATGAAGTTAAGCTAGTACATGAAAGTGAAAATGAAAGTCGTTCATTCGGTCCAACTCTTTGCCACCCCGTGGACTATTCGCTCCACTGAATTCTCCAAGCCAGAATACTTGAGTGGGTAGCTCTTCCCTTCTTCAGGGATCTCCCAACTGCGGGATCAAACCCAGGTCTCCTGCATTGCAGGAGGATTCTTTACCAGAGGAGCCACAAGGGAAGCCCAATTATAAGCTAGTAAAAATTCACATTATAACCATTGAATATTGAATGTACTCTCCATTGTAACCATAACAAATAAAGCTATAGGATTTATTAAAAAAGGAAATTAGAAAGAAATTTAAATATTCTACTACAAAAATCAAATATAAAAGAATGCAGTAATTCAGAAAATAAGAGACAAAGCAAACTATAAAAAAAAAAACAAAGAGAAAAATGATAGGAATCACTTCTTGTTAGTGATTGTGTTAAATGTAAATATATTTAACTCTCCAATCAAAATAAAGGGACTGGCAAATGGGGGCAAAATGATATAATAAAACTATATGCTGTCTGCCAAACATTCAAATTGGGTCCACATACAAACAGGTCAAAAGTGAAAATAGAGGTATTCCACACCAATAATAAAAAAAGAAGAACAGAGGTAGCTATACTAATATCAGTCAAAAGAGACTTTAAAAAGGTTATCAGATGTGAGTAAGCTCCAGGAGCTGGTGATGAACAGGGAAGCTTGGCATGCTGCAGCCCATGGGGTCACAAAGAGTTGGACATGACTGAGTGACTGAATTGAATTGAACTTAGTGTGTTGGGGGGAGCAAATAGGGATTCTACAGGAAATAAATGAGATTTTAAGGGAATAAGTGGGATGGAAAAAAAAAAAAAGGTTACCAGAGGCAAAGAATTAAATTACCTCTTAATAGAAGGCTCAATAAATCAAGAAGAATATAACAATTATAAACATTTACTACTTAATAACAGACCATTAAAACATATGAAGCAAAAATTAACAGAATTGAATAGTCCTAGAGTAACAGTTGTAAACTTTACCTGCCGACTTTTAGTAATGGATAGACCAACCAGACAAAAAATAAATAAAGAAATACAGGACTAGAATAATGTGATAAACCAACTAAATTTAACAGTCATATACAGAACACCGTAAACCAAAACAAAATACAAATTTCTAAAGTGCACATAGAATATTTTCCAGGTTATATCATACGTTAGGCCTAAAATTATCTCAATTGAATAAAAAGATAGACACAAAAAATATCAAGTAAATTCACAATATGAATGAAGCTTGAGGACAATATGCTAAATGAAATAAGCTAGTCACAAAAAGTACTGTACTTTATGGTTCCACTTACAGGAAGTATGTAGAATAATCAAAATCATAGAAAGAGAAAATAGAATGGTGGGCCTGTGGGGAAGGTAGAAAGGGCGAAAAGGGAGTTTAATGGGTATAAATTTGCAATTATACAAGATGAAGAGTTCTGGAGATGGATAATGATAGCATGATAATAGTAATATGTTATGGATTTATTTGTACCACTGAACTGTACACTTAATGGTTAAGATAATCTACTTCATGCTTATATATTTTACCACATAAGATTTGAAAAAAATTATAATAATGAAATTTTGAAAACTAGAGTTGTCTTCATCTTTGGTTTGACTATCATGTGGAATCCATTTTAAATGGGAAAAATGGAGTTATTTCTCACTTACTGCATGCTGAGTTTTCAGTAGTAAGTGGATGAATGAAGATGATACAGATTATTCTTTGCTATTCAACCCACGTCTAATGAGCTTCATAAACTCTGTGAGAATTGGTACAGTATAGGAATTGAGAGTGTAGTCATTATAATCCATATAAACTTACTGTGAATCCCATTCCCAATTTACTGAATGAGGTTAAACAAATCAGTTAATTTTCAGGTTGTTCTTTGACCTCAGATATAAAATGAGGAGAAATCAGCACAATGCGGAAGACAGAAAGAGATCCTAAAATGTATTCATAAAAACAGTGAGAACTTTCTTAGGTTTTATCACATCAAATTCAACATGCATGATGACAGAATTCAAAAAATGATATTTTTATCAATTTCACAAAAAGTTTGTTCACTTTTCAAGAAATGATTCAAGAAGGTATTACCTATTGAACTCTGAAAAGGTAACACAAACTTCAGACAGTCTTCCCTCCCCTGTCTACTTCCTTGAGTGATGAATCGCTTGCTTTGATGCTCTCCCAACAGATCCTGATGCTATCTGTATAATCCTATATCCTATATTTTCCCTCTTACCCCACATACTGTACATACTGATACATGTACATATATATGTATATAGCAAAATTAATATCTAATACAATGTCATATATAAACATAGAATTTATATATATTCATATATAACATTTATATAATACATGAAATATTTACACATAATAAGTTTTTGAAAATATAAACATGTCTTTATGACTCATAATATCAAAATGGGCAAATATTTCTTAAAACACACAAATGATAACTAACAAAAGGAGGATTGATTAATAATTTTACACTATAATTAAAACACTGCTAAACAGTGAAAAGATGAGCCACAGGATGGGAGAAGATACTTGAAACATCCAGAAAGTATATGCAACAACAAAAGCAGAAGGATAACCCAACAGAAAAATAGGGAAATTTGGAACCATCACTTTAAAAAAGGATATCTAAATGGCTAATAAACATATATAATGGTGCTCAACTTGATTAATCATCACACCAGTGTAATTAGAATCATAACAGGTTATCTCTATGTGCTCACCTCAAAGGCTCAAGAAAGGAAGCAAGAATATTTGATGACTAGATCTGGTACAATCAAGCGTGGTAAATTCTGGCAGTCTGCTACTACAGAAGCTCCTCCTCATATGTGGCAGGATGTGTTCCAAGACCTCCAGTGGATGCTGCAACTGTTGATAGTACCTAACTCTCTATATTTTTTTCCTACACATACTTATAAGTTTTAATTTTGAATTAAACACAGTGAGAGATTACCTATAATAAAATGGAATGATGATAACAATATACTATAATGCAAGTTATAAGAATGTGGTCTCTCATCTTAATCAATCTCAACTACTGCCATAAGTGTGGGGACAGTTTCTTCATTGGCAGACTCCTCAGTAATTTTTATATTTTTCAGTCCAAACTTGTTCTTGAATTTGTGTGACCATCCCTGACTGGCAGTAAATGGCTTGGTGTCAGATTTTCAGGGGGCCATTTGCTGAAGTCTTTGTGCAGGCTAAGTGCCTTATGGCACAAGTTGCTACCAATCAGAACACATTTTCTCTTCATGTCTTCCACCCACAATTTTAATGTCTTTTTCATCTTAACTGAGCACTTAGAATGCACTGTAGCTGTAACTTTGCAGGCTGTACAAGTGTGAGGTATGACAGCAAAATCGCATGACTTTCTTTCCTCCTTCACAATATCATAGATTTTATCTCTTTTTACTGTAAATCTTAGCAACCTCAGTGTATGATTTTGTTTTCTTTCCTTATTAAGTCAAGCACTTTTCCATTTTCACATAAAAGAAGAATTTTATGGCTACTTTTTGCCATTTCTGAATAGCCAGCATTGTAACTCTCACACTTTGGGGCCATTATTAGCAGAATAAGGAGTATTTGCACATGAACACTGTGATACTGCAACCAATTATCAATCTGACAACCATGAAGGGTAGTAAGTGACTAATGAGTGTTAGTGAGTGTGTACAGCCTGGATAAGTGGACAATGGGATGATTCATGTCCCTGAGGAAAGGGCAGGAAGGTATAAGATTATATCACTACACGAAGTTAGCAGTTCAAAACATATGAGTTGCTTATTTCTACAATTTTCCTTTTAATATTTCCAGACCATGGTTGACCACAGGTAACTAAAACCACAGAAGGTGAAACCCTGAATAAAGAATATACCTTGTACTGAACACATATGCTCTTTGTGAACCACAATTCCATCCTACTATATAAAGTATACAAATGCATAGATAAAGTCATGAGAAGACATCAGTAAGGATGTTCTTTTCAAAATATCTCAAACTAGAAACCACCAAAATAAGTACTCAGAGTGAATGGATGAATATATTGTGGAACACATAGAAGATAACTCTATATAGTGATAAAAAGAATGAGGTATAATAAAAATGAGTGCATTCTAAAAATCATGTTGAGTGAAATAAACCATTCACAAAATAGAACACATTGTATGATTCCATTAATATAAATTTCGAAAAAAAGACAGTTATTCTAGACTGCTGGAAGGTAGAATAGTGGTCACCCTGGGTGTGGTAAAATGATCTAAGACTAGATATGACCTGAGGGTGCTCTTGGATAATGTTCTGTTTCTTTTATCTGCTGCTGGTAACAGATGTTCACTTTATAAAATTTAATTGGCATACCTTATTAATTCTGTTTTAAAAATTGACAGAAGAATAAATACTCAAACATTCATTTAGCCATGATTTTTCTCTAGAATTTCATAAAAATTCAGTCTATAATATTCCTATTCTAAGTAAAAAGTTCATAAATTGGCTAAGACTCTTCTAACACCATTTTTTCATTATATATAATCTTAAAATTTTTTCTATCCTATAATTTAGCCAAAAAATTCAGAGTAAGCTAAAAAAAAGGGATAGTTGATATTGCCAACCACAGAAAATAGTTTCAAATATATGGGCAATAATGTGTCTATAAATGAAGTGATATAAAAGATAAAAAATACATGAAATATGTGCAATTCATTATAATATCATTTTTTGAACTGTTGAATATGAAGAGCATTTTTATTTTTTGAACCATGAAGACTTAGTATTGGTCCAACAAAAGCAGAAGAAATTACACTATCCCAGATATACAGCATTATGCCAAATGCATGTATCTTTTTCTTATTCCTGAACTGAACACATAAGGCCACGGAATATAATTCACTTTTAATGTGGCAGTGACCTTCATCATTCATATATTACATTCACCATAGATCTCTTCTAGTCTGGCTCTGAAAATAAATCTCTTCTTTTAGATGAGAAATTAAGTTAGAAACAACAGTGGCACAGCAAGGGCTGTGTCATGTGTCTGATTAACTCTACACACCTTAATAGAAGTTAGATGGTCATATTGGCTATGGCTATTGAAGAGTATTGTCCATTTTTCCACTGGACATATTTCTTTGTATTATGGAGACATAGACTCTTGACATAGTGAGAATAAACAATATTGTCTGATATTCTAACCCATTAAATTTAGCAATTCTCTTTAAAATAATTGTTTTCAATACATCTAAATATCTAGAGGCCTGAGAAATTTCTCAGATTACATTTTCATTTAGTGGAATTTCTTTCATGTATTAATTCACTGAAGAAATATTTATCAACCACCTAAAATGTACCAGGTACAATACTAGGTTCTGTGAATACAAAAGTGGATAGGATACTATACCTCAGTAATAGAATGGAAAATCATGCCAACTATTAGGGAGAATTATTTTGGTTTCCTCTGTGCATGATCTAGGTAAACTTGAATGGAGAAAATGATGCCTGAGCTGATTCAAATATTTTTTCATCTAGTTTCCCTCAATAGGAATATCTTATATAAAGATATACAATATCACAACCAGAAAACTAATAGATATAATCCATTGACCATATTCAAAATTCAGTTTTGCATGCTCTTTGTGAACATTTGTGTGTGTGTGTGTGTTCAGGTCTATGCAATTTTCCCACGCATGTAAGTTCATGGGATCATACAACAGTTAAGACATAAAATAATTTCATCACAGGGACTTCTCACAATACCTTTTATAGGCACAGTTATTTCTATGCTCCAACTCCTCCTCCTCCTAATATCTGGAAACCACTATTTGCCATCTGTTCTCTTTCATTTTGTCACTTCAAAATTTGTATTTAAATGGAATTGAACACCATGTAATTATTTCTGATAGGTTTTCTTTTCACACAGCATAATTCTCGGGAGATCTGTCTTTTTTGTATCAGTGTATCAAAAACTTATTTCCTTTCATTACTGAGTAGTATTTCATAGCATGAATGTACCACAATTTGTTTAACTGTTCACCCATTGAAAGATACGTGGGTCATTTCCATTCTTTAATGTTACAAATAAAGTTTCTATAAACATTTATATATAGATATTTGTGTGCATTAAAATTTTCATTTCTCTGGTATAAATGTCCAAGAATGCAATTGTTGAATTACATTAGAAACTGAAACACATTTTTCAAGAGTGACTGTGCCATTTTATATTTCTATTAGCAAGTATGTGTTCCAGTTTCTATTATCCTCAACACTCTTGGTGTTATCATTATACATTTTTCTCATTTAGGCATTCTGATAGGTATGTTGAAGTCAGGTCAAGTTTTTCCCTTGCTGTGATTGTGTATATCTAACATCCAATAACAGCTAATCTTCATCTCTTGTAACAGATGTGTTTAAACCATTTATATTTAATGATATTTTTGATATGTTTTGATTTGAGTTCTTCATTTCTGAAAGTCCATTTTTACCTGTGGCATCATTTTCTCTCTGTCTGAGGGCTGTCTTTTAGTGTTTATTTAGAGCAGTTCTGCTGATGACAAATTCTTTTAGTTTGCTTTCATCTGAAGATGTATTTAATTTACTTTCATTTCAGAAGGATACCTTGATTAGAAAATAAATTATACTATTAGACCCTGAAAACTGCCTTCTGGTTTCCTGTGTCAAAAAAAAAATAAAAAAATTAGAAAATGGACCAAGGATCTGAATAGACATTTTCCCAAAGACATACAGATGACCAATAAGCACATAAAAAGATGCTTAACATTGTTAATCATCAGAAAAATTCAAATTAAAACCCCAATGAAATATCACCTCATACCTGTCATAATGGTTATCATCAAAAAGACAACAAATAACAAGTGTTGGTGAGGATGTGGAGCAAACAGAACCCCTAAACTGTTGGTTTAGTGTAAATTGGTACAGCTACTATAGAAAAGAATATGGAGATTCTTCAAAAACACTAAAAATAGAACTACTATATGATCCAGTAATCCACTCTTTGGAAAATATGAGAAAAAAGCAAAAACACTAATTCAAAAAGATAAATGCATCCCAAGGTTTATAGCAGTATTATTTACAATAGCAAAAATTGAAAATAATTTATGTATTCATCAACAAGTGAATGGATGAAGGAGTGATATATATATATCCACCTGTATCAATACACACACATGGATTACTACTATTCAGTCACAAGAGAGAAATTTTACCACTTCCAACAACATAGATGGACCTGGATGTTATTATGCCTAGTGATATATCACATAGGGAAAGGCAAAAACTGTATGTTATCACATATATAGGAATATGAAAAATAAATGAATGTACATTACAAAGCAGAAACAAACTTACAGATATGGAGAACAAACTAATGGTTACCAGTGGGAAGAGTGAAAGGGAGAGAGAGACAAGACATGAGATCAAGAGGTATAAACTATTATGTATAAAATAATTAAGCTACAATGATCTATTGTATGATACAGGGAATATAGCAATTATTGTATAATAACTTTATTGGCCATTCTAGACAGTAATTGTTATTTGATATAATGCAAAATATATTATAAATCATATCCTAAAGCAACAAATAAGAGAATATAAACCATTTTTGCTCTCTCTTTCACTGAATAGACATAATTTTTGTCAATAGTGCTATATAATCAACAATGGAAAGGAATACACTTTGAGAGGTCAAGGCATATCATTTTAAGTTTTTAAAAAATTAACTTCCATAGCAATATCCTAGCACTTATATGTATGTGCATCCACATAAGCCATACAACACACAGTTCCTCAAGTAGGTAGATGTGCAAATCATATATGACCACATTTAAGAAATTCTGTTCTGGATTTCCTTAGAAGCCACTTTTAATAGCTCTGAACACCAAGGAATCACTGAAACTCTGGCTAATCATAAAATATGTTTGCATTTAGTAGTGATTGCTCTACCTGCAGAACAGAAAAATCTTAGAATCACTCAGAAATGTCTGTGTGTGTAGAGCACACAGTCTGAATTCTAAAAGGTATTTGCCATTATTTATAATTTGTGGAATGGATAGCTAATAATATCTATAAACTTGATAGTCTTAAAAATAATATTATAGTCTACACTGTATGATGACAATGAGTATTGGCTGAAAGCCCTGTAAGGGTAATTTCTATTGCTATGAATAGCTCCCAAGAAAATGTCACTATTTCACATCTGAATCTGCAATAATTCCCACTGAATGTTTTCCTGAAACCATGATAATATATTATTTATACGTAGGCAATTACAGGTGTCTTAAGTAGGATATGTCTTGAAATCATCAACTGAGAAAGCAGACAGATGTATTTATCCTTGGTACTTTATAAAAGTACAAGTTATTACTTATGGTACAGGTTGAATAGGTTCAAATTTCATCTTTGAGAGGAAAAAAAAAATGCAGCAGGAACCTCAGAACCATGCCAGTGGTCAGAAGTCCAATCCCTTTTCTGATTCCCAGTGTCATCTTCTATTCATATATCTCGTAGTGCCAGATCTTTTTGTATCCCCTGTGCTGTTAGATAAGAACTATTGATGTAACCGTATCTACTAAATCAAGTTTAGAATGTTACACAGAGACTTCTCCCTGACTATACTCCCCAATAGGAAAACCAGCATTTCAGCTGTCACACACAGTTGTTCATTATCCTAAATAAATAGTTCTCTAGTCACTTTGTAAAAGTAATTTCACCTTTATCAAGCACCTGACCCTCTAAACTAACTGATTCAAAGTAAACTGAAAGATGTTCTGAATCTCTGTATGTAGGAGTCACTTAACAAATGGCAATCAATAAATATATATTGAATACAATGTACAAGACTAAATGATATTAATAAGTACAATGGGGATAAAAGTACATTTGAAGATGCTGGCAAAAAGAGCATTTCTCTAAGCATGACAATAATACATATTAAATAGTGTTCCACTATGCACTAATTGGAGAAGGCACTTAACTAACTGATTCAAAGTAAACTGAAAGATGTTCTGAATCTCTGTATGTAGGAGTCACTTAACAAATGGCAATCAATAAATATATATTGAATACAATGTACAAGACTAAATGATATTAATAAGTACAATGGGGATAAAAGTACATTTGAAGATGCTGGCAAAAAGAGCATTTCTCTAAGCATGACAATAATACATATTAAATAGTGTTCCACTATGCACTAATTGGAGAAGGCACTGGCACTCCACTCCAGTACTCTTGCCTGAAAAATCCCATGGGTGAAGGAGTCTGGTGGGTTGCAGTCCATGGGGTCACTGAGTCGGACACGACTGAGCAACTTCACTTTCACTTTTCACTTTCATGCACTGGATAAGGAAATGGCAACCCACTTCAGTGTTCTTGCCTGGAGAATCCCAGAGACAGGGGGCCTGGTGGGCTGCTGTCTCTGGGGTCGCAGAGTCGGACATGACTGAAGCGACTTAGCAGCAGCATGAACTAATACCAAATAACCTAAAATGAACCAGTTGCTACATAAAGTATAAACATAAAATGTACGAGAAATGTGCTATAATTTAAGTATTTTAAACAGTAAATTAATTCTAAAGCTTTCAGTTTTGATTCCTACAAATTTAAAAGTGAGTAGGCACTTTACCAAGACTTCTTCCAGAGCAGTGGGAAATCGCATCATCTGATCTCTCACTTTACTGATTCAACAGTTATAACTCATTATCTAGAGTAACATATGTTTGATCATCCAAATGTGTACAATTTTGAGGGAAGGGATATCAATAATTACATAAGGACAAGAGGTATAAATAGGGACTGTTCCTGGACTGAGGCTTGTGATTATCCCAATGAATCAGATTTATCTTTGGATAACAAGCAAGATGGTCAAGTATTGGCAACAGCTAGAAAAATACAGCGACCATCCATCAATGTACATGAGCTAAATTAGAATGACCATAGAGAATAATTTAAACAGACTTTAAATGTTTAACATTTTATAAAGATTTGATACCCACTTGAAAGAAAAGGCTGCAAATAACCAAACAAACCTCAGAAATCAAGACTCTTCCTTAAATCTCAGGAAAATAAAGCTTTTAAAATAAACAAGGAGGACACAGAGGCCTTCACATAATCACTAAATTACAAAGAACAGATGTGGACCATTTTGGGATAAATGTGCATGCTGGTAAAAAGGAAAATACAATAAAACAGCATGCACAGAACCAAAAAGATTGGCTTTTTAATGACTCATACCTGTGTGATTACTAAATACAACAACAAAAATAAAACTGTTCACTTGACTAGGGCTAACCCACTTTAGCTACTTTAACAGCAAATTGTGTCATTTGTTTGTATATTCTTTTTTGACAACTAATATAATGAGTTTTTTTCCTGATCTTATAAGTACAGAGACAACTCCTGATTTGTTTATGTCAGGTCATTATTGGTTTGGGGACTAATTGCTCCTCTGGATAAGCACATTCTTTCTTATACTATAAAAATTCTATTCAGAAACAAGTAATGTCATATTTAGTGATCTTTACAAATCATTTATGTTAGCATTTATATTTTAAAATAAATTAGGGATTTTACCTTTAAAATATGTAAAAAGTAAAAGCGTGAGTTGCTAACTAAGCCAACTCTGTTTTCTCCCATTATTTTCGATACCGACCCCTACTCTAGTTCAGACTATCCATAACATGCGATGCAATGGACTGCACTCTTAGGTATCTTACCTGTTATTTTTCAATTTGTCTATTTGAAAAATGGGTCTGGATTTCTAATTGTGGCGTTACTTCTTGAAAATAAAAACAGGCACTACCACAGGGTGTGTAGCAAAAATTTGAGGGTACATCTACATTTGGATGTGTGCCAACAGAGAAGATAGTAGCTCAGTGATTTGGTTGGGGGTGGAGGAAAAGTCAAATCACTTCACTAGTATTTACCTTTTATGGCATCATGGTATTAACATTGCTTTAAATTTAACATCATAATAGGGTAAAATATAAACATATGGAATAATGTAAGGGAATACTATTTTTAAGACAGAATAGCAATAGATTCAGTTCAGTTCAGTTACTCAGTTTATGTCTGACTCTCTGCGACCCCATGAATCGCATCACACTAGAACTCCATGTCCATCACCAACTCTCGGAGTTCACTCAAACTCATGACCATCGATTCGGTGGTGCCATCCAGTCATCTCAGCCTCTGTTGTCCCCTTCTCCTCCTACTCCCAAACCCCCCCCCAGCATCAGAGTCTTCTCCAATGAGTCAACTATTCACAAGAGGTGGACAAAGTACTGGAGTTTCAGCTTTAGCATCATTACCTCCAAAGAACATCCAGGGCTGATCTCCTTTAGAAAGGACTAGTTGCATCTCCCTGCAGTCCAAAGACCCTCAAGAGTCTTCTCCAACACCACAGTTTAAAAGCTTCAACTTTTTGGTGCTCAGCTTTCTTCACAGTACAACTCTCACATCCATTCATGACCAGTAAAAAACCATAGCCTTGAATAAACAGAACTTTGTTGGCAAAGTAATGCCTCTAATTTGAATATGCTATCTAGGTTGGTCATAACATTTGTCCAAGGAGTAAGTGTCTTAATTTCATGGCTGTGGTCACAATTTGCAGTGATTTTGGAGCCCAAAAAATAAAGTCTGACACTCTTTCCACTGTTTCCCCA